>JAQFYG010005322.1:0-10060 GCA_034694325.1 Entomobrya corticalis
CCCATACACAAATATTTTTCCTGCATTTCGATAATAATCCTCGGATCATAAGATCATAATACACAGTTCAGGTGTACTTACCGATGAAGGTATTTCTTCGACCAATGGTCCTATCTAGCTGTGCGGACACACCAAAGTCAACCAACTTGACTTCCGCATTCTCCGTCAGTAAAACATTTTGGCCCTTAATATCTCTGTGTATGACTTTATTGGCATGCAAGTGAGAAAGTCCCCGAAGAATTTCTCTGCACACATATGCAATCCACTCTTCTTTCAGTGACTGGCCCCGAGTTGACTTTACCAAGTCTGTAATGCTTCCAGCCCCGCAGTATTCCATAACGAGCTAGAGAGAAAAAGCACGTTCAAGTCATATTTTGCATTCAGAGAACATAAAATAAGGGTTTGTCATGCATGCAGAATTTTAAAAAGGATTTATTCGTAGCCATATTTTACGAGAAGAAAAATGGAACATTTTAGGTTTGTTATGTTTGTATAGCGGTTGCTTACCCATAACTGGTCATCCCTTCCCGGAGGCGACTTTTTGATAAATGCGCCATAGTAAGTGGCAATGTTTCTAAAAAGTAAATATATGAAATATTTTCAATGAATTTTGCTAATATTAAAATAGTAAATTTTGCTAATAGTAAATTACCTATGATGCGAAAATTTCTTTAATACGTTGATCTCCAGTTTTATTTCTTCCTCTTCATCTTCTGTCACGTCCATGACTTTAATGGCAGCCAATTGACCAGTTTTTGTGTGACGACCTTTGTACACCTGGCCGTAGGTTCCATTACCAACGACCTCGATAAGCTCGAAGATCCCGGCCGGATCCTAAAGTTAAAATTGTTTTGCATTGATTATTTACTTGGCTTGACATTTATTATTGTATGTTGCATGCTTGCAGATCTGCAAATATAGTCTACAGTTCGGTCATGGCCATTTAACACGGTCTATTTTAAGATACACTCATATCATCAACTAAAATAACTAGTTAGAAGACGAGCTGCAGATGAAATGCAGTGCACAAATGTGCAACGTGCATCGCATTAAAAAGTCGCATTTCCTATCATCATTTTGTCTTTGGCCTACTTGCTCCGCTATGCTCACGGTCTCTGGGTTTCAAAACGCAAAGTTAAATTTAAACCAGCATAGTTTCTCGAAATTGCATGCTTGTAAACTGCATCAACATCTTCGTGGAGAGATTCTGTGTACTTGTATTGTTTACCAAATAACTCTTTTTTATTGTTTACAACAGCAAAATAACAGTCCCTTTACATAAAAGAATCAAAGGCTCTTCTGACCGCAAGGAAATACTCTTTGATATTTAACCGCATCCATTCATTGTGAATTCATCTTCAAATAATTTTATAGGTAAGTTTTGTAAAGGCAAATAATGAGCATAATTTGTCAGTAAAGATGTAGTTTCTCTACTTGTTCGTAGTTCGTGTGTAATAAAATCCTGTCTCCTGTGATTATACTTACTCAAGTAATTTTTCAGTTTAATTATTAAGTTTCGTAGCTTAATTGGAAACGGTGCTGCAGTACTAAATAATTCTCTCCGTAAACGTCAGTAGAGTGGTTATTGCTATAAGCACTATGATATTCTTTACATTTTAGAAGCCATAATGAACAGCGGTGTAGTTGTATATTACTTTAATGGACAATTAAATATTGTTTGCAGAAACGGTTTGAAAATGCAAGAGAAAAAAAGAACAGAGGCACAAGCATGACTAATGATAAGTGACAAGAACTGTATTTTTATGCTTTCGAGTAGTATTCATTTTCAGGTTGTATTTTGCATCCTCGCCTTTTCCTTTTGTCGCTGCTCATCATTACAACGCATCACCGCCAGTTTTCTTCATTCATTGTTCTGCTTGAACGACTGTGCACGGTGGCTGTTTTCACAAGGAAATGCGAGATGACAGAATTGCCACCATTTTTAAATTGAAGACTATACAACATAAAGATAAGTAAGTAGTTTTTCTGTCAACTTGAAAAGCATTACAATTTAAGTTTCTATCTAGAAAATAATTCGACAAGTCAGTCATGCAACTAAAATTGCTAAGATTTAGGCGTAATGTATGCATATATTTCATGTTAAAGTCGCACCGGTAGAGTGCTTGGTGCTTGCAGTTTTTGTGACAAAAACTCATTTTCTTTCTTGTCTGAAATCACTTGGCGTAAATACTGCTTTATTTTTGCATGCCCTTCGAATCCCACCACTCTCAGTATCACAGCCAGGTACTTTTACACACCTGAGATTTTTACGTAGGTTCTTTTTTCAATTTTATTTGAATGATTCAACAGAATCCTATAGAATCTGTGTATCCTCAATCATCAATCCGAGCAGTAACCTGCATGACAAAATGACACATTGTCATTTCAAGAAAGGCTTTTTATGTGAATTTCGTGAAGACATCCATCAAATTTTCCATTGACTGGCATTGACATCACTTCTAGCGCTGTAGATATGTAGATTAGGTAGGATTATGCCAGAGAAAATATTGGAAATACTATAGGCTATGAGTTAATAGTAAATCAAATTTTGTAGCAAATTGGTTTATATATCTTGTGGAAATTTTATTCTTGTTCATTTTATGGAGAATTGTTTACGGTAAACTATGTGATTAAGGCTAACAACTCACATCACAGTTTTTTCTCCAAGATATACAATAATGAAGAGAAATTTTTACGTTTTCTCGAAAGATTTATAATTTCCTTAAGTACGATTGATTTAAGTTGCAAAAAGTTCCCTTTTCTGCATGAACGTAAGAATGGAGTATCTAGTATATATTTGCCATGTTGTATAACCGACACGAATAAGGAGATAATATATGGGTAAAAGCTTTGATTCAAGTTTTGTTGAAATACAAAATATTACTTTATTTGATATCTTGAAAGTAAATATTATGTAAAAGACAAAAATTTGATAAATGGTCAGCAGTCAGTGAGTTGGAATAAATTGATTAAAAACATTAAAACAACCCCAAGGGCAAATACATCAATTTTAAGAATAAAAGTATTTTTAACGATATGGACTATACAATGAGTATGAGACGCGTGAAATGATGGAGAGTAATTCCATTACTCAAGCAATGTGCAAAAAATGTGCACTTATAACAGTGTAAATAGTAAATTCGCATATAGGCAGGATATTTCAGTACGTGGGTGCCGCAGTATCAACATTTATTCAAATTCTGGCCACTTCATTAATATGATAAGAATTTCATTTACCGGTATCAAATACAGCTTGGTTATTAGCATTTTCTAAATAAGGTAATCTAACCAACCAACAAGTTTCCAAATTTTATTAAAATGCAATTGATACATCCAAATAAAACAATATATAAAAGTACTAAAGAGCCATAATTAAGATTTTCCTATTGTTGACCGTGTTTATCTGAAACGGTATAAAATCATTAACTATTCAATAATACGAACAAGTTAAGTGGCATTGGCATGGGATCCAGTTTTTAAGTAGCATTATTCACTTTAACTTACATTAACTGATTAACTTATTCTTATGCAAACAACGGTAAGTACTGTTATTTGATCCAAACAAAATTGATTTCATACAAAATTCATTTTTAATTCTTAAACATTCTTTCATTGCTTCCTCAAAGTTTCAATAACTATTGGTTTGACTTAAGTTGTATAATCAAGATTCATGGCTACACTAGGCTCAGGTTGTTGTAACAAAGTGTCATGTTCTTCTTATGATCCCATCGTACCATAAAAACTAAAATGGTGTTTGAAGGAATTAGTAGAAATGGGAAGATATGCATGCTGACGTAACATATTTATATGGCTTACATGTAGATCAAACACTTGATGAAAGCACATAAAGATCAGTGTATACAGGCGATCATAAAAATAAAAATCATACACATACCATTGTAAATAGGTACACTTGATTGGACGGAGAACGAAAGCTTTTGGAAATAAATACTTATATTATCTCTCTAGCATTCCATTGACCGTCAATATTTTCATGTGTAAAGCTTTCTGTTGCAACATATCTAACATGTAATCACGAAAAATGAGTCATTCGAATAAATAGTAATTAAAATCTGAGTAAGAAGCGTTCACACTTTGATTTTACCAATGAACACGCACGGATGAATCAAAAGTGTTTATGATTAAGGCGCTTATATAACCTTTTGAGTATCACAAAGCTGATACTACGCTGATTCACTTATTGTTTTTGAATTCAATTTCAGTAATTATGCGCGATTGCAAGCACTGGTAAATCCTGAGTATCATCAACATGGCTTACATGGATTAGGCAAACCAAAGTTATACATATACTGTGTAATTTTCAACTTTTATGTTACATTCCATTTTCAATTTTCATGCCCCTTGTTTGTACTGCCAAACATCTTTTTTTTACCTTGTTTTCATTTTTATGATAATTCCTCTGCATTGTAAATTTAAAGTGAGTTTTAGTTATCTCTAACGAGTAGTTGTATTTAAGAGTTAAGCTATCATCTTGCTTTCTAATCTATTATTGCCGATTATCCAACTGTATTTTTTAGTTTCTAATTGACATACACACAGTGATACCTGTAACTGTTTAAAATTTTATTTAACGAATTGATATATTTTTACTTGCAAACTCCTACTGGTTGTACTATGGGGAACTTTAATTATTGTCCATATAATAAGCAGTGAGTGGATCAGCAAAAGAAAAATGCTGGAAGATATATAAAAAATAATTAAATCTCGTCTTCATTAATTGGGTTTCTATTACATGCAGTGTGTTGGTTATGCTTCCAATCTTATTAAAGGAGTTCATCCTTCTGATAAATGCTCTCAACATGTCATCATCCCTTTCAAAAGCTCAACTGCTTTCGCTACGGATATTATCAAAATTGCTCAGCACAGCTGAACGGTAAGTGTAGTGCTTAATATGTATGCGTATATGATCATGATACTAAAATAAATAAACATATCAAAAACAATTAGTCTCTTTTTGTGCTCTACTAAGGTCAACCAGTGGGAACGAAAAGAATTCTTCATACTCAACATTGGTCATACATTTTACCTCCGACTACGCCACTGATCATCCACAGTCTCTGTCTTCCGTCGTCTACCAAACATCATCAACAAAAGCATAAATTATACTTTTTTTTATTGCAGTCTGGTCTGACTATGCATTGTTCAGCGGTAGTGGTGGCCCACGCACACAAAACAAAGAGGTTAACGCTTAATTTTTATGCTATAAATAAATTTTAAATGTTCACCATAAAAATTCATGTAAATGCCAAAAAAATAAACTAAAAAAAAGCGATGAATGGAAAAATCAGAGGAAAAATAAATTTATTCATTTGCTTTTTAGCACAATATTGAATTTACAAGAAAGTGAAGTAATGTTTTTGAAAAGGAACAAAATCCACACTTCAATGAGATGGTACTGATTATGGATTGCATGTTGTATAAAAAGATTTATGTGAAAGTAAAGAGATGACTGATGACTTCAATTGCTTTATCGTAATTTTCGAAAAAATTGAAACGTGAATGCATAAAATGTTTGATGAAGATTGTGATTACTCAATAGCTAATGTCAGATTTATAATAAAATCTTTCTTATATTTTATAATCGCACAATCATACAAGTTGCAAGTGAACTGGCGAGATAGCAGTTCATTGCTATGCTGTCGAACTGCATGTATGAGTGATTTACAAACAAGACAAGGAAAATTACAACTAAACACAAAAAGTATAATGCCTAATTTTTATAGTATTTTTCAACAAGATAAAAAGATACGCGATTGCAAATGTAGTAAATTCAACATATCCGAATATCAATTTTAGAATGACGAATGTTTAGATGAAACCACGAGAAGCTTTCAAGTCATCACCTCATTACATGCAATAATATTTTGATAAATTATGAAAACATTAGGGACATTTGTGTTTATTGCACAAAATATTAAGAGCAATTAAGACATATCTTAAATTCATTTCTTCAAGCCTGAGTGAATAATTTAATGATGTATAATGCATTGATTGATATTTATGTACCCACTACTCACTACATCCTATCATCTTATCCTGATGATGAACATGTATCAAGTTAAAATTTTAAAAAGGATGAAGTCATTGTAAGGATGGAAAAAGTCTCACCGAGAGTTAGACACTCTTTTTCAAATACAAAATCAGTTATGTCATTCGTACATATCTTTATCTTTAACCGATAATCTTTACAAACTTGGGAAGACCATCCATACATATTTACTGTATTGCCATGATAAAACACGTTGTGGTACCAAATGAGCCATTAAGAAGACGGAAGTATTCTCTTATGTAAACCACCACAACTAGAACCACCAGTAAACGTTCGTTAACTTTTTTCTCTTTCACAATTGGCGTCATCATATTATGTATATATGATAATGAGTAAGCACAAAAAAGAGATTATTTATTGGTATCGAGAATAGAAATAAAATGTAATGACTATTTGCGTGCGTCAAGGAAGAATCGATTATCAAATAATCAAGTATAAAGACTCAATCAATGACGAAAGAATCAAAACGTAGCTATTATATTATGCGTTCTATCATTAACTTTATTTCATGAAAGCTAATGACTCATGAACAAGAGATGGTATATTTTTACTTTCAGTTTTAATGATCAGCTTAGCTCTCTGTATCTTTTACAACCAGGTAATAATAAATATCTAGACCCATTCATTATTGTAACATTAATTTTGTTGGCCAGACACGGTTACCCTCTAAGCTCAACCGTTAAAAATTTATCACAAATTGTGATGTTTTATATGTTTTTTAAAGCGGTCGTGTTTAAAATACTGTTATAATTCAAAACTTACCTTCAACGAGGCTAAATCAATGTCATCCAATGAACAATTAATGTTTCCTGCCATTTTGACAGATTTCTCAGCTGGCAAGGTTTGAGGATCCGCAATTAATTAATTTTTTGTTACACGAAATCACAGAACACTAAATTGCTGAAACAATTTTTTCGTACAAGAGCACGGTGCTCAAATTCTAAATTTGTAAAAAATGTTTGCATACAACTTCTAAGGCGGATATTCCCCTATTGTTGTAGAATGATACTATCTCCATCATCATCATAATATCATACATCAAAGCACAATATATACCGGAACAATAGGCAAGTTATTGTAATGCAAATCATCTCATCTACACGGGGACAATTTTTAGCCAAACTTGGAATATATAAAAAACTCTGGGAACATTTTTCTTTGTGTTTTTTGATGAATTCACTGCCACAACTTTACCACCACACCCTGGGTGAGTTCCAAGTGGTCTGTCATTAGACGAAAAAATACTGTTCACAGAGATGATGAGTCTGAGCCTCGATGTGCTGAACTGTTAAAAATTCGGCAACAAAACAAACTGTTAAAATATCATATATATTATATATAGATAGCAAATACATGTACACGCATTACTCCTTCTGAATGAATATTAGATCATAGTTTTTAAACACTTCCGCTCCACCTTCCAATACCGCATGTCAAAATAATGACATTGTCAGTAATCTATACGCACCTTTTCACAGTTGCTGAAGTTAGGGAAATACCAGCATTCCTTTGCAGTATCAATCAATAATAGAATATCAATTCATTTTACAAAAATTTGTGTAGTGTTTAGACTCGTTCACTATTTAAACTTTTAATTGCAGTATATATTTCATGCACAAGCAGTTAACTATGAAATATTTTAAACTGTCATTTCTGAGAAAACAAATCACAAAATTACAACAAAAATTATATTTTTCCCGTTTAGGATTAATAATAGTTACAATTTCCTTTTTATCACATGAAAATTAATTCTGATCTCCACTTTTTCTCAAGCAAAGTTGGTCCTCCTCTGATTGGTATGTCGGTGTAAATCGTTACATTTTATAATTAGCCAGGACTATTTAGCATTGACAACATAAAAACAGGAACTTAAACAGGAGCAAAAAGAGAAATGATATTATTTTCAATTTGAAAGGTATGCGCTGTATCCTGCTGGAGAGATATTTAAGTGAAACTCCTTTTCTCTTTCTTTGATGTTGTTGATGATGATGCTGTACTTTGCAGACAATTATCTCCTGTCCAATTATCCCTAAATATTTCAAAAATATGGGCTAGGTTTTCCCTTGCTGCTTTGCTTGTCTTTTGTTAATAAAAAAGGGATGCAATACTCCTCTTCTGTGAGTCTGACTTGAGTAAGTGAGTGTGTATGTGTGTGTATGCATTCAATTGTGTGCATACGGTCGTTCCTTCTCTTATAGAATGACTCTGAGTAGTGAGGTGATGATGATGAGCCCTAAACTTAGGAAAGCAGGCAGAGAGGCTGCTAAAACTCTCTGTGTAGCTGGTGGTGTGTGTGTATTACTCCTTGCCACTTTTTGTGAGTAAAAAAGTGTACCAACATAAACATACACACACCACTACCATATAAAATATCATGAAATTTCCAACTATCAACATAAAACCCAGATGTGTACCTACCTATACGTCCATAACATTCACAAAAGGAGGAAGAGAGAAGAGGTAGCAAAAGAGTAAACTAGATACATTTTAATAATAACAATAATAATATGACTGTCATATATATTTATAGAATTTATATTGGGCTTAATATCATTAAAGAAGCCTTGCATATTATGATATTCTGTTGGTGAGTAAAGAAAAAAAGGCTTTGCATGGTGAACACAAGCACAGGGGATTTTTTTTGTAAAGTAGCATAAAAGAGCAAGTCAAGTGAACTAGCTCTATCTTTCCTCTTCTTTGCTGGTCTGACTGAGTGAGTAGAGCTGGTTGGGTGTCAGTGCATTATTACAGGCTGTAGGGATTTATAAAGCAGAGAGGGGCAATGAAATGCATGCATTCAGCTCTTTATACTTGCCTAACTTTCCGCCACTATTTACCACTTTACTATTATTTTACAACTACAAAACTACCATTGCATTGTATATACTACTTCTCTTGCTTGCATTATTATTATCAACGAACTATCGTCTCTTTGATTTGCTCTTCTTCTCTTTGTGATTGCATATGCCCATTTGGATGAGCATATAGTTTTTTCAGAAATACTAGTCGTAGTCATTTATAAAGATGTAAACAATACGCATTAGTAGTCTTATTTACAGTAAAATGTAAATCCATGCAGTATAAGCACAACTTGAGGAGTTGTAGGAGTAGAGAGAGAATTCATATTATTATGTTGGTAGCAGAGGGTGAGGGTAAAGCAAAATATCTGTTTTACATTCAGTTAGTTGAGCACAAACAATATTACATACACACATACAACAATGTTATATTTACTGAGAACAAGCAAAAACTGATGCTGCTGGTGCCGATGATGACAATGATCATGTGCATAATATTTAGGTAGATGCATGGGTATCATGTTTGTGTTTTATAACACATGTTCCGTGTTGGAGAGATTTGTAAAATGTGTAAGCACAAGGAGTAAGAAATATTGTTTAGACTTCAAACGAAAGGAAGACTTAAAAAGTGTTGTAAATTGTAAATATGTACGCTGAATTGTGGAGCATTGAAAATGTACTTTTCAAAAATAAAAATGCAACACATGTAGTAGTACTAGCAGTGTTGTTACGTTCATACTGCATAAGCAGAGCAGGATATAGTGGGGGATAAGAGCTATCTAATGATTGATTTGCTCTGGTCTTTGAACTTGCTGTTTTGCTTGCAAAGCAGACCAATATACAGCACTGGGTAGTGTGAGCGTAGGACTAATGTAGTGCATATAGTACCTGCATAGTAAATATTCTTGCTGACGATGAATGAGCTTTATTTTCTCACACAAAGTTTTTTTATCACACAAGTGCTTTTGTTACTTTCTGTGAATGCATTAATGTGACAAATATATAGGGGCCTTTCAACAGAGATTTTAAGCTTTAAAAGATCTGCTATTTGAAGGCTTCTCTTCTTTTCCATGCTTTTTTTTACCAAGAAGAGGAACTGTGAGCTTAGTCATCTTGCAGGCAGCTCATATTCTTGTTTGCAAAGGGATGATGATTAAGATAACAGTACTCAGAAAGAAAGAATTGAAACGTA
>JAQFYG010005323.1:0-10059 GCA_034694325.1 Entomobrya corticalis
AAAATGTTTGAGCTGCTGAGCTGCTGAGCAAACCCCAAAAAAATACAAAATATTATTCCCTCGTGTCTCAAACCCAGTGGTCTCTGGATTCTACAGAGAGTGAACATTTTACAGAAAAAAGAGAAAAGAAAATTGTCAAACAAATATGGTCAACAACATGATTATTATATTTATTAACCCAATAACCAATACATATGATTTATTTAAATTGATATATTTAGTTAAATCTTTAAATGATTTTTTGTTTTTCTTGCAAAGATTTCATCGCATTAAATGTAAAATTACAGGAATGAGCAAAACTGCATTAACAGCATTGAAATATATTGAGCATACCAAAAACTAGACATTTATATTTACCCAACATAAAAACTCATATAAGGTGAACCAATCCAGCCACTCCATGCATCATTTTTTAGGAGGAGGGACCAAATCAACCTGAAAAACAAAAAGACCACAATAAATCATATTGCAGAGAAAGCTTTTTACAAAACATGGCAAGACGTTTAAAAGCATACATAGACAGTTTTATATCGCTGTTAATCCGTAAATCGGCATTCAAATTTGCTGTTTTGGGCAATTGTAAACTGGAGTAAAATTTCATGTCTAAACCTGGAAGGAGTATAATTTTTGGCCTTAAAATGATTGTTCCCATCCCAAAGAAAGATAAGATAAGGCCATGGTAGCGCTGAAACATACAAAAGGACTATTCTGCTGCAACTGCTTTACAACAAATAGGCAGTTATAAGTGCATGTATCCAATAAACTACAATAAAAGCAAATAAACAAAGCAGAAAATAAATAAAGCGCAAATTCTATTTACAACCAAAATAAACTGTAAATATATAACTAGAAGTACCCATATGATGCCTACGTGGAAGGAAATCGTAAATCAATAGTTTTATAGCTTAACTGCGGTTTCCGAAGAATTTGATAAAATACGCGTTGCTTAATAACAAACATGTATAGTTCAACCCATTTGCTCCTCATCAGTGGACAATTATTTATATCGTAATATGAAATTGTTTTGTTGTGAAGCTCAACCAAGCCAACGTGAGTGCTCAGCTCTTTAATAAAAGGGATTTTCTGCGGGGGAACGTAGCAGCCTCCTAAAGTCTCCTGCTTGCTCAGCCATACAGTCTCAACAAATTCCCGTGGAATAAAAAACATGATCTTAAAGTTGTCCCCATACATTTTCTCAAGCGTGTCCCAAATGCGTTCAGGAAAAAGATTTTATTCCTCTCTTGGTGACCCATTTGTTCTTATTGGGCCCATTCTTGGAATAAAAATATTCCTCAAGGTTGGCTTTATGATCTGGATTTGCGTTTACGTTTCTTTTGTTGTACGAGAGCCATAGCAGAGTGTTCCCAGGAGCCACAACTACGGTGTTTTCTTTTACCAAAAATGTATCCCCGTGCCCTTTAAGGAACTTAAAGCCTAGCTTGAGAATAAATTCAAGCATCTGTGTGTCAGTTAAACGGTTTGAGCCTACAGTTTTTACAGTCGTCTTATCTCGCAGATACTTCTACTCTGGAAGGTTGTAATTTGATTCACTATGCTTGAACGTTTCAAGCGTTGGACAGCAAATGGCGGCACTTGAATCTTTGCATCATAATAATCATTAACCTACGATAAACACATATCGCGTATAGGTCAATGCAAAAAACAATTATTGAAAATAAAGCTTTTACCTCAACAAGTGGTTGCAACGGAGCAAACAATGCTGCATCCTTATCTATCGCTGGCATCGCAGGCAGCGTTCAAAGCTCTGCACTAGTTGAAGGCTGAGCATAAATCTGTAATTAAAACATTATGTTTTAAACGTCTGTTAATTATTCTCTTATAAATGTTACAGTGTTATAATTGATTTAAAGTGTTTTTTATTTGCCGTCCCCCCCAGTTTTCCTTAAAGCGGCTCTTCCCCCTCCCCTGGGGGATTCAACACTTTAATTTATAATATTTAGCAATGCTACGGTGCTATTTATGATTTAAAGTATTTTTTTTTATTTGCAGCGCCCATTTCTCCTCTTCCTTTTTATTTCTATGTGCGGCATCTTCCTCTTGCCGCCCCCCTCTCAGCACCCTCTGTGCGACACCCTCCCCCCCTCTGGAGATAACTTAACTATGAAACATTTAAGTACTACAATATAGATTGGGATTTGAAAATGACTCTCTCTTATCATCACATAAAAAATGTAAATCCTTTTATGCCAATTTTACCTTTCTGTTTCGATCGATTTTCTGTTTTTTCGTAGAAGGGACAGGCCTTAAAAGATTCTTGTCATCGCTGTCGAATGACTCTCTAGCAGATCTATGCAATTAAATAGGCTATTTATCAGATATCCGTTTTAATTGTAATAGATTGACAATAAATAGATGAAATTAGCACTCACTGTTACTTGAGAAGTCGCCTTTCTAGACAAAACGCTGACCTTTTCGAAAGCAAGCTTGCCCTTTCCAACACCTTCTTCTTCAGATCATATTTTTGTTTCTTTCTAGCTTGTTTTCCAGATAAACCTATTATGGTTTTGTTAACGACTACTTTTTGCAAACTTTCAATAAGCAAATTATATTTGCCAAGATGCTTTGTCAAAGATTTTGACAGGAAAATCTATAAAGCATTTAAATAATCATTACATTATTAATTGAGTTAATTAATATTAAAGAATTTAGTACATTATAACAATGTTGTATGTACCTTTTAAACTGCACCTGCAGAAAAGGCAAGGTCTCCGGTGTCCTTCTTCATGGGTTTGTCTTCCAAACTCTTCCCTTCCGATTTCCTTCAGCTTGCGCAGATGTCCCTTGTCTTCTTGCCTTTTGCTTACTACCCTTTGCTGGCCTTTCAGTCGATTTCACAGCTTGTGATTTTTCGTTTGGCATATTCGCATGTTTTTTGAATATTGTTTTTTTTCTTTCTCAGTCGAGCCTCTATCTCAGGATCCTGCTCCTGGAATGAACGTTCATATTCCTCCTCCTCCTCCTAACCAGCTCTTTCCTCCTAAATCCGAGATCTCGTGAATCAAGGCGCTGACTAGAAAGCCAAAAATAATGCTGGATCCATTGCATTACATGAGGCGGCAGCAGCGGGACATATGGACATCCTCAAATATCTACTTACTTTGGAGAGAGCAATAGCGAATTTGGAGGAAAAGATAGCTCACTATATAGAAAAGGCTCACTATATAGCTACAGTAAATGGTAAATTATTTCATTCGAGTTCTTTCCGGATAACGATGAACTCCCAAAGGCTTTTACTGTTTCAGTTTGGTTGGCTTTGCTGGTCGTATCTAAATCACATTTCCCTACCAGCTGGATACTGCTGTTGACTTTCTTTTGGGGCCGTTCATCATCTACTAAATATTTCCTTTAACTTTTCGGTCTTTGTTTTTTATTTTTGTCAAAGCTGGTGTGAGGCAGATCTATTTGCTCATACATATATTACCAAAATATTTGAATTTGTTTTGCAATATGGTGTCCCTTTCTAAAATAATGAATGAAGTTGCAGGCAAAACGGATGTAGAAAGTTGTATAATTACTTTTGGTTTTTTTGCAGCTCGACTATCTGTCTCAGCTGCTTTAGTGAGATTGCTATTTATGTGGCTTTTATTGCGTTGGGACATAGAATCCGGTATTTGAATGCTAGCTAGCCAATCGTGGGCCAAGTGTTGTTATGCTTTTTTTTGGTAACGATTTTTCTTCGCGCTTCAGCGTTAAGAACTATGTATAAGAATTAAATTTATTAGTTTATCATCTGTATTCAACACAAGATAATATTTAGTTTTACATTTTGTAAACAAATTACCTGCTTCTAATTCACTTACAAACTGGCAATGCAAAGACGAAGTGGCTTTACCGTAAACAGTACTAATTGTCGCTGCTTTTTTATTACAAAATCCTCTCTCGTCAATGGGGATGTCATATTTACATGAGTTTTGAATGCATATATCACATTGTTTGTGTTCAGTGCACGCTTATGCACAGGAAATAACTGCAAAAACTAAATATTTTTATTTATTTTTTTTGCTGGGTGCGGCCGGCAAAAAAAAAATGTCCACAACGATTACGTGAGAATAATAACGATCTTTAAGATTGAAAGCTTACCACTGCGACTAGCTGTTTTTTTTCCAAAAATGCACCAATGCATTAAAAACATTCGCACTATTTTTAGAATAGCATGCAGTGCAATGTGCAACGAAAATTGACTTTTTTTAAACACGTAGTTGGTAGTGGCGCAGATACTATAATTTTTGGGTTAGAATTTCATATTTGCACATGCTTTTGATGCAGCTAATGCAATTATTTTGTTCAGTACACGCCCGTGATACTGGTAAAATAATTAAAATTAAATAAATCTTTTTGCTGTTTTAGGGTGTGGCAGTAAAAATTATCTGCTAGTTATAGAATAATGTAGTGGTTAAGCAGTGAATGCTGGTGACCGTTGCCGGAGCTTTTGAATAATAAATGACATGTCTAATCCGATTCATGTATGACCTCCGCGATGGATTTTTACCCCAGAAGGATCAAATTAATGTAAAATTATATATCGGCAACAGAGCTCTGTAATGATATATCAAAATGAGATGTCAATTCCAATTTTAGTTTTTACGTCAACGGCTGCCCCAGGATTTTTGTCCCGGAAGGATCTAATTTAGTTAGTTTCTAAATACAGTGTTGTTGGCCGTTAGTAGTGCTTTCGAATGATATATCACATGACCTGTCAAATCGTATTTAAAACTTTACCCTAACGGCTCCCCCCTGGATTTTTACCAAAGGGATTACTTTTTTTACCCAATACAAATTGACTTCAGAAAACATGTGGATGTTATTGTTGGTTGACTGTTTTGCTTTTAGTCCAGGGGCAAAAATAAATTAAAATGCTGTCTTAATTTGTGGTAAGTGATTTTAAAATAATAAAAAAATTTATGTTTATTTTAGTTCATGCATTCATATTTTTCATTTTTACATGTTTTTTACAGTGCTCAGCGTTCACACATTGCATTTATTGTGTTACCAATGTATGCACATGGTTTGTTCAGTGGAATGGGAGCCGAATGTGTTTGAGGTCAAAAGAGGTCACTGAAAGTCCGAAGGGTGTCAAAGGAGCATTCGATAGCGAGCTTTGTCCTCGAATTGATTCCACTACAACCATCCTATGTGGGCGACTTGTTAAGTGAGTTGGTATTTATTTTACCTATCATTTTTAACTTTAAATATAAATGACTGTTGTGTTGTTTCAGGTTTGCAGAATTCATTAACAATAGGGATCATCTGGTTTGGAATTGTGTTGCTGCTTGTTGTGCTTGTGTTAGTGTTGTGGTTTTTGAGACTGGTTTGGGTGTGGTGGTAAAATCGGGATGCAATTAATGTAGACAAATGGCCCACCCCTAGGCCTATTCAAAGACGAAATGGATCACCACCAAAACAACGCCACATGAATTTTGATGAGTTTTTGGCTCGAAATCCCCTTCTTCCAGACCGTGTTGACACCCCCACCACACTCCAGGTCAGCGTCAATCCAGCCACCACACTCAAGGTCAGCCTCCCTCTAACCTCTAATCCTCACACCTAATCCACTCTTTGAAAGAGCCAGCAGCAGTCAAGAGTCTTCTTTTGACCCTTGGACCCATGATAACTCAATTGGCATCCTGCCGCTACAACCACTAAACCAACAAAATCACCGTAGGAGTGATAAGTTCGTACGGTGATGTAGCATATTCGTTTGATAATGTGGTCACCGGTGCCACTATAATGGCTGCACAGTAGAACTGACCAATTTCAATAAAATTGGTAGTAAATTTTTACTTGCCGCCATAATAACATTACCAGTGACTCCCTTGTTTAAGCGTATTATGCTGCAAAACATCTGTATAGTAATATATTGTCAGTTTTAGAACAATTAGTTAATTGTACTACAAATTAAACTATACGTGTTATTGGAGGACACAATCGTCGTCCAAACCCTGTACGCAAAGGGCGTTTTGGTGGTGATACACCAAAAGTACAAAGTATTAAAGTATGCATGTTTTGTGGTTATTTTGTGTATCTGCATATTATTATTATTATTATTATTACTACTACTGTTGTTATTATGAATACCTTTGCGTGACATAATTAATATTTTACTATTATTATTGAATAATTAGATTAAGATGCATGTTGCCAAAGTTCTATTCATGAACAAGATAAATATAGACTGACAAATGTTAAAAGTACAACAAGTAGGTACTCAAATTTATTGCATATTTTTCCCCCTAAGGGAATCATCATTTATATCCCATTTATCAATACGATAGCTTATCGCCCATGCACAATATCTTAGATATTTTTATTATACTACTGACTAACATTTGAATTTTCAAACAAAAACTACTAAATAGTATTATTCCTTCCTTCTTACATATAATTACGCAGTGTAAAATAACTAAAAAGCTAGATATTTAACTTGGACTGTCCCTAAATAACTAGTGCAACTAGTGTAGTTGCACTTGCTTTTGTTCTAGATGCGTTTTTCTTTCCTGCATACACGCATACTACATGCATAGACAAATATTTATACTGTATGTGAAAATAAATAAAGTATCGAGATTTTCTACTTTTCGTTTTACGGACCCAGTTATTTTTTAATCTTGCCCCTTTTTATTTTTGTTTACCATAATCTTTTTGAGACGTAAGGCAGCTTAAATATCAAGAGTTTACAAGAGCGGTCATTTTCAACTATTGATATTTTTATAATTCTTTCACAAAATCCTAATCTAAAACATTGAAAGCCTTAATTTTCAACCTTAATTATATAAACTAGATATTAATCTATAAAGTTAGTGTGGGATATTGTTTGTTACAACAGACTTTTCTTGTTTGACAGCAAGAAATATTTCTTTTAAAAAAAACTTTTTTCTTGTAACTGACTTATTCAATAATTTTACATTTTTACAGTTAAAAACGATGGTTTTACTATTATTTCTGTTTTTAGGAATAAAAACAAGTCTAGTTGCTTTATAACCTATTTAAAATAAACTTCATTATGATGTAAATCTAATTTTATACAAAGCAATAATAGATACTACTTTTTCGGGTGTTTCTGATTTCTGTGACGACATAGGCCGGGTTTCCCGTTGAATTTTAAATCTAGACGGATTATTTATTAAATGTTTAAATACAATGAATACCAACTCTCAGTTATATTACTTAAAATTGTTATTTGTTGACTAATTAAATATCCCACCGCAGTTATCGCGTTTAAATCGTTTCTGACTGCTTTGTTCGGTGGTGATTGGAGTACTGGATACTTGATTCATTTGCGCAGGGTTACTTAAAACTTGCGGAGCAAACTTTTCTAGCCCATGTTTTTCTCTTTTTTAATTGTTGTCGTTTTTTTTTATTCCAAAACTTAAGTGGAAATTCCCGTTTGCTTTTTTTACAGCAACGCAGCGTTCCAAATTTTAAGCTGTTGCAAATACTTCATTCTCCTTTTGGTATTGGATAGAGCATCGGGCAAGTTTTAAATCGCTGTCTTTAGTGAGATTCATTTGGTGGATTAAATCATTTTGTGCTGATTCCAGCAGAAAGTCAACTCATTTTTCATGATAAAAACTTTTCGTACATGATCACTTAAAGTTTGACAACAACCATGCCATTGATTTCCTTTTCGCCATTAACTTTCTAAAACAAATGTTATATATTTGACCACTTTATATCTAATGAAGCCGCAATAACCATGTCTTTGACTTCCCTTTTATCGACAAAAGTATTCTATACTACCAATGTGAAAAGCATCAATTAATAGTATATAATGCATAGGTGCTGTTTTAAAAATGGGGGTTCGCTTTTACAATTTGCTTACTTATATATTGTCAAGTAGAATAAACTGATTACCAGAGAAGATTGCTGAATTTTCCCCGGCAGAATCATTAACTGCACACGAGGCAGCAGTTGTGGAATCAACTTCTTTAGGAGTTTAATGATTCAGTAATCCGTTGACCTCCCCCGTTGAAGTTTGTCGTGTACGATCATCTTCATCACAAGGCTGAACATCCTCTTGCATTTCAATATTAGCATTGTAGGTAGGACTTTCCTGTGCAGCTAGATATACACAATAGATAAAATTTTCTTCATATTTAGTGATTTCTTGTGAAGGTTGTGGTAAGTAAGTTTCAACATAATTCATTGAAAATATGGTTGCAGTATGAGTGCTTGGAATTTACCTGTTTCATTCCTTTCGGGTTGGTTTACTTGCAAAGGGTCCATACGGTTGGAATTCACGCATCCTTTCTCTTGTCTCTTGCGTGTTGTGTAATTTCTTTACCTATCTTTGTCCTCCTGTGGACTTATTTCTGGCCTCATGCCTTCGGCTAAACTCCACTTTTGCATTTTTCTCGTAATTAGAAATGTGCTCTGTGTTAAAGCGAATTATTGAGAAAAATTTGGCAGTTACGTCAATTCCTGCAGGCTTTTCTTGTACTTTTTGCATTGCTCGCAAAACTTCGTTTAATTTCTTATATTTTGGTTTGATAAAAATAATTTGTTTTCTCCAAAATTTTGGCAATACGGAGTTGTGCAGGAAAACATCGACGTTTCCAGTATTGTTTTGTAAGGCTTCAGTGTCCTGCGTAATGAGATTAAGATTAAAAAGTTTTTTTTTTCTCTTCGGGATTACATGAAATGCTCAATTTGTCCACAATGAGGTCATCAAATTTGATTTTGAGGCTTTTTTGAAATTCTAATTGTGCTTTTGTAGGTGAAAAGTCGGTAATTCTTGGTGGGTTACCGTCAGCTGCTTAGGTGTCATCTTTGCTAGGGACAATTGCTTTTTTCTGAAAGTTTTCAATTTTTTCATTCGAACGATTCACACTATCATTTTGAATAAGATGAGGCACATCCGGTAAAATTTCATTGTCTTTCGGCTGATAGCTGAACGGTCTAGATCATGTACCAATGGGATTTCCCTTACGGCATTGTCAGGTGCAGTAAATTTTTCGGTTTGATTGGACCTAGTATTTGGCACCTTCTCTTCTGCGAATTCACCAGCACTTTAAACAGCCGGATTATTTTTAAAAAAATTTACACCCGCATCACATAAAAGTTTTAATTCTTTCTTCTCTGAAAAACTTTTAATAAGTTCAACACTTGCATTTATGCTCACTGGAAGGAGAGCTTGGAAATGGAAAGACTGCCTTTGTAAATGTCGCAAAACCATATACAGTGGGGGGTAGTTTTCAGAAACCCCAAGCGTAAAGTCATAGACGTTGTGACCATTTAGAAGTCGGTCCTTCTTTTCAATGTTATAAGCAACAATTTTTCTTGATATTATCTTGCTGAGGAGAAGAAGGCTCTCAGAATTACAGTACTGGTCATGGACTATATGCCCGTCTTCAGTGTTAGTCGTTCATTTTTTCCATACAACATTTTCTTAAAATTTTCCAAATAAAAATCCTCGTGCTGTTGAAACTCCGCAGCGACCATTCTTCGAAGAGGGAAAGCAGAATCTTCACTACCGCAAAGGCCTAACGCCGCAGCGTTGTACTTGCGAGCTACCATCTATGCTTGTATGTAAAGCCTGCAGTTTGCCGTTTATATTTGCAGGAAGCATCTTCGAAATATCATCATCAATCACCTCAGGCATGTCAGATGAAATAAAATTTAAATGCTCCTGCGTTGTAGTTTTTAATGAGTTGTTCCTTCGCATGAATGTGCCTTTCAAAAAGACGATGGCATCTTTGAATTTGTAAATCCTGACAGAAACCACAGCGCTGTAAATAAAGTAGCTTCCTCCCGAAAAAATGATCCTTGCGCACTTTCACCTTTGGCATTAGATGGACTTTTATATTTAAAAGAGATTGGTTCCTTCAACCTTTTAAACCTCATTGCAGTTGCTTCTGCGTAGACGAGATGAGTTGAATAATTCAAACTTAATAAATTTATTGATCTTAAATCAGTTTTTCTTCCGAATCGGTAGGTAATGTCGCATGTTCCAAATGACCCAATGTCAGGGGCTATCCTACTATGGAGAAAGGTGGAGAGCATTCTCCCGGCCCTCGCACGCGACCGGCCCTCGAATGGGAC
>JAQFYG010005324.1:0-10057 GCA_034694325.1 Entomobrya corticalis
TACTATAATTTGCTGAGAGTATAAACACGGTTACTTCATTCATACAACTCAACCACTACTTCGTAGGTATATTATTATGTTTTGTTCTGTTGTGTCGTACCTTGCTCTTAAACGGACTCTCTTATGAGTGAAGTCTAAAGATTACTTAAAGTGGTTGGAAACCTAAATTGACACACCACACGGAAAAGTATTTTCCTCTTTCCCTTTTCTTACCGTGAAACATTCTGGGTTTTTAAAAACTTTCTCCTTTATTTTTAGCAATTTCAAGAACGATGGTATTTGACTTCTTTGTAATCTTGTAAAAAGGGGTGAAAACTGTGTAGATTTTAACTTTTCAACTCTACTAGTTAAAGGACGTCTCTCAAGTAGCACTATATAATATAGAATGAAGTGTATAGAACATTTCTTCACTTGGGAAAGGATGTGAGAGCGTTTTTGTAGCGTTTAAATAAACTATAAATGTCTGTTTTAGAACACACGAAACTTTCGATGTTATTTTTGGCGTGTACGAGTATGCACAAAAGTTACATTATAAATAGACGCACAACCTTTCTTCTTTCAATACTCGTTTCCCTCAAACTTCTGATACAACAATTTTTACCACTCTTAGGATTATTTTTAAATGAATTTTATCAAACGTAATCCCAACTTTTTTTTGAGATGCTGACTATGAGAGCGCATTAGACACCATTTCTATTCTTGGTGCACGGTAGGATCAAAAGAGTATATAAAAATATAATTAAAAGCATAGAGTGTAAAAAATTTGATAAACATGACGCTTAAAGTATTCTTAATACTTTCTTAATTTAAAATTTGAGCGTTTTCAAGTTCTTCAAAAAAAGAGCATCGAAAACATTAACAAAAGTAAATACAAACTTATAAATCTGTTCGCTCATAGAAATTGTGTACACCCAAGCGAAAAGCAGAGTAAAGCCTGGTTGGATTTAGTTTTTGACATATTTTTAAAACGAAAATTGTGTATGTATTTGTCCACGTGACAAGAGCAATTTTTCTGTTGAAAATTCTCCAAAATGACTACACACTGAACTAACTGCCAACAACACAGGGACTCAACCTGTCCAGAAAGGATTTTCTTGCTCTAAAATTGTAGTTTGGCGAAATGGAAAACTAAACTAACGAGATATGTATACCACTATGCCACTAATGCTATTATTACCTTTTCTCCACAATAAACTTTTTGTACACACATGGTCATAATAACAATATTTAGTTTAAACAGTCTCAAGACACTATATGCGTCTTATAAAGAAAAATTGCACATCTTTTACTAGGATTTTAGTCTTTTCAAGTGAAAACCGTTATATCTGTAAAAGCACTTGTAAATGATGCGGCAGCCAAAATGCAATCACATATGGTACTCTACATGCTTACATTTTACAATGCTATTTGAAAATTTCCACTATATAGAGAAAATTTCGATAGTTATTGCAATGCATTGTATTACTTTTTTGAAACCACCAACAAAAATATGGCAAACTGCATGTCCTCCATAATAATAATAATACTTGTGCCATCTCATTTTGCATTTCTCTTCAAGTTTGGCGTTGGCTTCTGTAATTCTACATGGCAGAGAAGAAGGAGAAAGCTATAAAAAGGTTGTCAGATCTGCCACACAGCCGCACATTTACACTGTTAGTGTTGCCGTAAGATTAGACATATAATTTGACAATGTCCTTTGTTATCTCTACATTGCAAAAGTATATGTATGCATAATGCACACAGTAAATGGTCCACTTTTCTAAAAAAGAAAAGAGCCGCCAAGAAAAACAACAGGAAAAAAAAAGGTTGTCAACTTGAACCGCAACAGCGCAACCAACAAATTATTATGAAGTGTATTTTATGCTGCCACATCTATATCGGAGACATAAGTACACAAAACCGTTTTTATTTTTTGTGTACCCTCACGTAAAAGTTAAAAAAATAACACAAGACGACACAAAAGAAAAACGTCCAGCAATAGCCAGTGGCAGCTAAATCTGCACTAAAGCCGAACTATTACAGAAAAAGAAGAAATATTGCTGCGAGTATGACAGTTTTTATGCGTGCATGTATTTCATGGAGGAACACATACACACAGTAGGAGCAGCAACCCCAAGAACGCCACTTCGTCAGCACACATTTTGTTATTATTTTTTTCCTCTTTTTTAGGATACAAACACTCCATTTTTATCAAAATAATATTATAAGAAAAAACAGAATCTTAGAAAAAAGTGTCAGTCCGTACCGCTCACTAAAATTCAGTGAGCCGTTCCCCGGAAGCTCTTAAAAACTTCACATTATTATCCGCAGAAGCTCTTGTATTCCGACGTGTTTCGTCGACTATCTAAAAAAATGTATATATATTTCACACTTCATCAGGCAATAAGACTATGAGACTTCTGAGTAGAGGAACTTTTACATTTATATTGCTTGCGTAGACGAGTACAGAGAAAAACCATAAATGTTCGTTTTTTTTGCTGATAATGCTGTTGCTGTTTATGTTCTTGTTAAAAGGATGACCATGTTCTTACAAGAATAGAAATAATAGTTTTTTGTTCTTGGTGCTTAGAGAGAATTTGGCGAATGGACACGGACAAAAAAAATCGTGTTGATATGCTGACTGTGATTATGGTTTTGATTTGTGACCACTTTCTATTCTCACATTTTATCCGGGGAACTTCGAAGATAAATTGGAGACAGAGATATTTTTTGTTATCCTAAAGAGTAAATTGGACGGGAGAAACCATAATCAACCACATGATGAAACTTAACTCCTTTAATTCAAGCTTAGTTTCATTTCTAGACACATATTAAATAGTAGAGGGTCGGAAAAAAACAATGCAGAATCGTCAAATAAAAATATGTTTTTTTTCCTTTTGTATTACAATAAAATTAATTTTAAGGGAACGATTATACTTTTTTTTTTACTATACTTATTGAAAACAGAAACAAAATTAAATTGTAGTAACATGATTACACGAAAGCTACTGGGCTGGGTTACATGATCTATAACTGCAGCTACATCTTATGATAAGTGAGTGGAAAAATAGAAGTAAATCTTGGAAGCGAAAAGCATAAATGGTTTGGTCGCTCTCCTTTTGGAACAACGAGTTCAATGTATCTAGAAAACGAGAAAAATCTCATTCTCATGAATGCATTACCTTCTGAGAAATTATCTTTGCTCTCAGTAAAAATGCGAACATTTCAGAAAAGTTTTGTTCCTCATGGATAAGGTTACCCTACGTCATCTTAAAAGATAAGCTCTGTTGGAAAATGATATCAGTAGAAATAGCAATGAAAAGTCTCTTCTACATTTATGCAGCGTTTACTTCTCTTCGCGTGAAGAATGGATAGCCTTGTGACTACTAAATTATTACAACTTCTGCCTAAGTTATTCGTATACTTAGTTAGTAGAAGTTTAAGATGATAAAGCCATAAAGCCTTGTTTTCGGGTGTACTAAAATGGTTATGAGCACAGAAAACAAGTTGTAATAGTAGCATTAAGCTGTATAAATTGCATTTTGCATTATTTCCTTTCCTTTACAATATGCAACAATGTATACTATTTCATGTTATAATATTATTGTCTTTAGTGTACAATGGCTCTAAAAGCCGTATGTTTACTTACAGAATTATATCAAGGAAAGTCTTCTCTCAGGAACTCATCTTGTGCTCTCAACTTGCTTCAACAAAGCCCATTTCGCTTTATTAGCGTGTGCAGAGGAGTTGGGAAAAGTAAGAGAAAGTCGGATGATAACTTTCTAGCTTTTCATCATTCATCCATTAAAAATAATTTGGTTTAAAATGTCTTAAACTTCGTCAATCTTTAAAAAATGTAGCAAAATTCAGGAAATGGTGAATGAGCATTAAGTGAAAAATCTTGCCATCAGTCATAATGGCTTATTATATGACATAGGCTTGACTCTCTCAAGATTAGTGTGTAAGTCACATTGTGAAGATGCCAGAATTATGTATGAATTGTAGATAAAAGAGGAAGGAGCTCGGATTCTGCCGCTGGTATGTAAATTAAAAGACTTTTGAACTTTTGTAGGCTTCAAAACAAAAGGGAAAGATATTTAATGAGTTTAATGGTCCTGCTAACTCGCGCTTGTGTAAATAAAGTCTTCTTTAAGTAGCACTGGATTATGTAATTCACATCATTTGAGCTTTTCTATTTCTTCATTCTTGATTTTTTACCTACATCTATAACATGTGGTACCGGTTTTAGAAAGTCTAACTGTAAAGTAGCTAGAAATGTTGAACCCGAACTAAAAAATTATGCAAATTTTTATCAGTATTTTTGGAACGCTTTAAATTTATGCTTCGATCGTACCGTGACAGTAACAAAAATATTAATAGTGTATTTTTGTCATGGTCTGATACTATTTACAGAACTTCAGTTTCTGATACAAGTTAGAATTTATCATTACGATCAGACCCATGAATCCGATATGACTATATAAGCATTGTATCTTTTTTACGATGCAATTAACCCGGAAGAAAGGTTTCCAGTTCCTAATGAAACTTTATGTTTATTGAGCCATCATTACCCGTTGTATGACAGGAGGGAAAAGGGAAACATGATGAAATGAAAACCGATCTCTAGAGTCCTTTATCTCGCACCTCACCACCGTAAAAATAACAATGACGATAATTTTGCTGCGAACTTCCTTAACTAGTTTAATAAACTCTAATTACGACAAAGACTACACTGAACTATGTTTCTACTCTTTTTATAGTAAACTAAATCGTCAGTCAGGCTAAATAAGGAGCACATTATTCAAGTAAAATAGAAATTTAGTACCAGACATGATATGCTCATCAGCAAAAACAACGCTTTGAAGCCATCAGCTCATGCTCATCATTTCATCATTGCAATCAACCAAATGAATGAAGCAATTCTCCATTCTCCCTCTCTTGCAAACGGATATACTCCATACTCCATCCCAACTGTTGTAGTATCACGCACAAGACAACAGGCGAAATTAACTGGCTTGTGAGAAAAACAAAAAGTAGAAATAGCTTCTAAGTTTTGCATACTACGTTGTTTGGAAAAATACACTTTTCTTCAAGAAATTCTTAACGTCTGCCCTTTTAATTCAAGTTCAGTGGTATGTGAAGGCATCCAGTTTGTTTTGTAGACTTTTAAAAATACATCGACACAAAAAAGGCTACACCTTAGACCGTATCTACTCATTTCTCTGAGGAGAGATTTTTTTTAAAGTCTTTTTAGATTTTAGAGTCTATTTGCTTCATTGTTTTAACGATACAGGTCAAAATTGCGAATTTCCTCAAATTTTTTAATACTAAATTTTTCTTTGTTGAATTGTTATTTGATAATAGGGGCTTCCTTATCAACTTCTCATATGCGACAATAGGGGATAATAGAGTCGGGGAATTATTAGAGTTGATACGACACAAACTTATATTATGTGTATTAAGCACATGTACACATGCATGGGAGAAAAGTGAAATCTCTTTTTCGCTGCCAAAAAAAAACTTTCTCTTTAGTTCGCTTTCCCCGCGTTTTCTTATAAAAGTTAAGAAAACAATATGAAAGAGTTACAGTGGGTGTCTCAAGTGACTTGGTTTAGAAGAATGAGCACGGTGCATTCTTTCTTGTCATAACACTAGGACTACGCAGCAGTACGCACTGCTTTTGTTGTTAGTGTTGAATTTTCATGTCATTTATGCTGCTCTGTTGCTTGTATACGATCTATATATCGTATAAGATCATTTTTTATGACAGAATGATGCTAAGAGAAAGGCCTTATTGTACACTCTCAAAAGAGCTATTATTATATACTGTCATGTTATCGTCATCAGTAATAGTGGAACAACGTAGCCATAACCCTTTCAAAAATTTCTGTCGTGTACATTAATTCCTTTCTTGGTAAAAAATGTAGACATTAGATAATGTAAGGAGCCAAGTAGAATACTTGTTGTGTTTAAGTGCGCATTTTTGTACAAGAGAAAAGTACCTCAACAGAGCTTTCTCACATCGTAAAATAGGCTTTGTAAAATTGTAAGATGGAAAAGAAAGAGTTGAAGACTCTTCTTTCCCTTCCACTCCGCTTTATATTGCTTTTCGCAAAATCCCTCTTTTTATTTTCTTGAGAGTAAAAAATATAAATAAAAAGCCTCTCTGATTATTAGTAACTCTATAATTTCCTATTCCTATTTTTTTCAAGATGTAGTTATATTTACAATTTGAAATAAAAACTTGCACAAACAGTGGAATTGTAAAATGGAAATGAAATATTTTGCTAAAAAGATCGTTCGTTATACCAAATGCTATAAATATCGATGCCAATTAAATAGCAAAGAATAGGAAAATGACAAATAGCTTTTTATTCCTCTTCCCGATATTAATATCTAGTTTATTTTCCTGTTCGAGTTGTAAATACAGATTACTTACGACAACGTACTTTTTCATTAACATTATCTATCGTATAATCATTATCTGCATACAAAAATGTAGGTATTTGCTTTTCCATTAAGATTTTTCTTTTGAAATTTATGTCGCTTTCAATGCTTCAATATCTCATCCGACAGGTGACCCAGTTGATGAACATATACTCATTGATGTGCTCGTTACGTATTGAATATTAAAGGCATTAATCATGCTCAGGTAAATTAAAACAGGACAATATATTATTCAGTTTTCATTTTCATTAATCTTTGTGTGTTCTATTACTACAACTTCTTAAGAACTTTTTTTTCTTTCTGAGAAGCGAGGCAGATTAATCGCTGAACGTTGGACAAAGAGTTTGAATTTGAATAGCTGACTGACTGGTAATTTATTTCATCATGAGTATATGTATGCCCATATTTATCATGAGATATTTATAAAATATAAAGATCTTAGCAAAAAAATAAGTAGTTTTTCTATAATATATCAACATTTCCATTTGCAGGTAGATCCTATTAATAAGACGATATGCTCCTCCACCTAGGCCTGTCACATACCGATTATTTATTTATTTAATACTTCGGCTATACAAAGACAAGGACCACAAAGAAGAAACGAGATGGACATTAGAGTCCATGCATTTTCAGGAAATATGGAGGAGCTTATTCACGGTTGAGTGGAAGGGGAAATCCAAACAGTATTTGTAGTGGAGTACATTAATAAGAAGGTTTTTCGTGAAAGATTATTATTTCCTATTTTCGTGGAACTCCACTGACGCACACACTTCCTTGCGATCATTTTTATGCCCACACATGGCTTACTTATGAGCACGATTATTGTCCTATGGTAAACTAAACCGCGTGCGAGTATCATGGCACAATACACAATTTTGCCTGTTCAGGGGGAAAACATGTTATCATGTATGGAGGGCGATGTTCAATGTGACGTTTGCTTGAATGCTGGATGATAGTCACGATGATGATGATCATGATAATGCCTAATGCCTTTTTCCTTCTGCTATCCATCCGCTCTCTCCCTCTCTCTGCCTTGTACAAACTCTCTCTCAAGAAGATCATAAATGTAGAGTAGTGCTCACAGTAAGAAGTCGCCGTACTCCCGGTTAGGTTTAATTCTTTCGGACGTTCCCGTGGGTAGAGAAAATGACTTTTTCTCAACTTTAATTTTCAGCATGGGTTCCCATCTCACTCACTGCCTTCTTTAATCTTTGTGACATTAGGATGAAATGAGAATATTGTAGAATAGGAGAAAAGAAGCAAGAAGGGATCACTTTCTTCAATCTTTTTTTCTGAGATTTTTTCCCAATCCCTAGAGAGCTCATAGACGGCGATTTCTTATTTGAAGTCAATGCTAAACTAATGCATACTACTGTCTTGGGGAAAATATTGTCATCCGGCTCCCATCCTACATTAACGACTATCTTGAAAAGTCTTCCGGTAAAAGGAATAGGCTCATTAGGTTCTGCTTTTGGTAATCAGTTTGGATGATGTTTCAAAAACGTGATCTCGACTTATAGTGTGTGTTGCAAGTATGAAAAAAATATAAAATATAAGGAGCCTTTTGAGATTGTGCAATCTCGCTGGAAGCTGATGAAATGATATTGCACAATAAAAAATATAATATCTACTTTTTACTTACTTACAAGTTCTCTTGGAGTTTAGATGTCAAAAAGAGAATAAGATTTTAAAGATTACACAGTACATGTCTACCTTATTGCTATTGTCCTAGTCTATGCAATACAACTTTGTATAACTACTAATCCAAATAACGTTTGCTGAAAAAGTAAATAAAGTAATAATTCCGTGATTTAAAAAAAAGAGTTATAAATCAGAAAAGTATAAAAGCTGTTGTTAGTCAATCGATTGAAAGGCAATGATTGCATAGGTCTGAATTTAAATATATATAAAACTTTGATGGTATCTTAATAGTATGCTCATGTGTGTAATTTGAAGTCTTTATGATAGGAAACTTCTTAAAACTTGTATATACTTTTACGAAACAAAATTCCATACAAAGTGTCGTTGCGTGTTTTGCACGCACTTAAGCAGGGCTCGGAGAAAGGGATGTGTAAACGTTTTTGCACTTTTAACGTGATTACCACAAACTAAAGTGTCAAACTAACCATAAACTCCCTCCAGACTTTCTTGTTTTGTCTTTCTTTTTTGCAACACACAAGGGGATGATCGCTAGAAGCAGCAGTTACTGTGAACAACCTTTGAATACAAAACAGCTTTTCTCAGAGCTGTGCTCCTTCAAGACTTGCAGAAATAGAGAGTAGAAGAAGAAGAAGGAAGTGAAAACTAATGTTTCTTCTTACAAAAGACCCTTTCTCTCAACCACTCATTCACTCGTCTCTTTCATCATCAGCGATAAAAACAGACGGAATATCGTCTTTTACTATCCAATATGAACTGAACTCTCAACTAAAGTAAAATGGATTATTTGCTTGGTGAAGTACTAGGTGGAAAGTAGAAGTGGAGAAAACGGGATGTGTTGTGCAAGCTCTAGCTTCTAGCTTGATCTTTATGGCTCTTCTTGTTGAAACAAAAAGGGATTGTATGAGCTTGTTTTGTAGAAAAACTGCTTACAACTTTTTTCATTCTTATTTACCACTTGTCATCTTTCTTCTTTCGGGCTGATTTGAAGTGATAATGCACAAAAGTAGACTTGTATACAAGCATTCAAGTGTAAATAAAAAAAGTAGAATAGAATGTTAAACTCTTTGTTGGATAAAATGTCGCTAGCAAAATAGACAGCCTGAGAAGAGTATTTTATATTTTTGTTTAGTACACAGGTGTACAATTTGTGGTGCTACAAAATAGGTATAATAAATTATACGGGACGTGCTATGATGATGACGATGACACTGAAGAAATCAAAGGGAAAGTTGAGCTGATAGATAGTATTGTGATGAAAATGGGAAATGAGTCTGTGTGTTTTTTAACTCCTCGCTCGATGCTTTCACAATAACATGATGATGTTAGCAACTAAGCGCCAGTCAGTCAGTAGAGAAAAGGGTAATAAAATGGAATAGTGATATAACTTGACACAAAATGGGGTTGGCCGGAAAGAACAAAAAAGGATTGTTGAGTGAGTTTTAAAATTGAGAGAGGAAGTTCTATTAGCTGATAAGTAGGTAGTTTGCTGGTCTACCGAAAAATACAACATGAAAATGAAAAATAATGACACTTGAATATATGGGGAAAAATGTTAGATTCTGTGAAAAGTACACACACGTTGTCATCCATCAAAAATATGTACATTCCTCTCTCTCTCTTTCTAAACTAGACTTTCTATTTCAACTTCTTGTAATTTTTAACAAAGGATTACAAAGGTGAACGTACTACTTTTATAGAGGGAATGTGGATCTTTTAAAATAGAGCTCTTGACATGAGTGAGGGAGGAGAGGATCGGGAGTAATATCTTGTCGCGATCAAAAAAGCATATTACTGTTTTAAGTACATACACAGCAGCAGAGAGGCATATATAAAATAAATCGGTAAATACCGAGGTAGATAAGTGCCAGATATAATGTGAAATCCCGGCTTCGCCGGGGAGTTGAATGATATATGTTGGAGATATATTTTAGGTCAAAAATAATAATAGGTCATTGTTTTTCTTGTAATA
>JAQFYG010005325.1:0-10057 GCA_034694325.1 Entomobrya corticalis
GCTAGGGGATATAATTTAATTAACTACAATATTAACTATCAAAATAGTCAATTTCCTGAGAGGGAGTTTTCGTAGATACAGAAATGCATGTATTTTGTCGTGTTGACGGACAGTGCTGTTTGCGTTCTCAGCATGCTTATGGGGGTGCCATGAGAGATGTTCTTACACTCTTAATATACAGTTTTTTTTATCCGAAAATCAATTTACAAAACGAAATGTTTCTATTATTTATTGTGGTGTTTAGTAATTTACAGTTCATGTCGTGCTCATATACTTAACCACATATTTCTCTCAAATTTCTTGTTTGTATATCAACCAAAGGCTTGAAAATAAGTAAAGGTGATGCCTATTTAAACCAATACATAGTTATTTTATTTATAATTGCATTTTTGATTAAAACCCCAATAAGAGAAATGTTCCAAAATGTTGACACAATAGCCATAGCTACTTTTAATGTTTATCCAAGTCCATGCTAGCAAACAGTCAAGTCACTAGAAAATGTAGCACAATTCTTAGATAAGCTCACTCGCCACCCTTTGTAACAATCGTATATTGTTATAGTAATCATTTACTAAAAGACAGAATAAATAAGTGTAACACAATATGAATATCGAAACAATTTTCTTCTTATACTAATTTACTTCACAAAGTGATATGTGAAATCTATCTAATTGTAATTAAGTTCATAATCCTCTGTACTCTACGAAAATCCAAAATATGCAGGCATGTTATTTGATTTTTTTTCATGTAAAATTATATGAAGAGAATTTAATTCTATGATTATTGGAAAAACGTTTAAAGGAGTACGCCATCAAAATGTAGAGGTGAACAGGATTTATTTTTTACAAGATTTTACATTATTATACAATAATAGTAGTAACAAAGAAAGAATAAAATTTCAAAATTAATTAAAATCTGGTTAATTGTTGTGGTTGTGACACTTAAATATTATTTATTTTGAACAAAAAACTCCCTATTTCTTCTCAAATTTGCTGTACTCAATCCTGGAATATATCTTCTTGGTGGCATCCCCATCCCCTCCAAACACCTCAAGTTTAATAACACCAAGGGACAAGTAATCCTTCCAGATGCTTAATCCATATACCTAGCTCTTATCTTGGTCCAATAAATTGGTTAAGAGATGATCTTGAGACTCTGAGGACGCGGAAAGACCTTTAAGGATGATATGAAGCTCCTTGACCTTTGGAAAGAATGACATTATCTTCCCAAAAAATGCCTTTTTCTTACCTTCGTCAGAAATAATATGTTTAACTTTCAGAAAATCAACCGTCGAGTTAGGCCATCCCGTTCTTCGTTCTCCTTCCGCGGGAAACTGTAAGTGTCCTTCCAGATGCAAATTTCGAACCGTTACAAAAGTTTGAAGAAATTTTAAGATATTCGCCAACGGTAAGGTCTTATCAACCAAGCAAATCCTCTCCAGTTTAGTCTTGCTTAAATTCAAAAGACTTTTCAGCACATTTCCAGGTTCATAACCTCTAATCTTCTTCTCCAAAAACTTGTTAGTTTCATCATGGTCCTCCATTAAAGTGAACTAATTCAGATTTGAAAATTTCCGCAAACTCTCGGCGAGATGGACGGAGAAAGTGGCAGTTGAAAATTTTGTCAATTTTGGAGTACCGCCACCAATAAAGCATCTTGATAGAATGTCCGATAGAATGACTCTGGTGAGTCCATCAGTCACCAAAAACTCCAATGATTCCAGATGGGAAAGACCTCTGCTTAGATTTAGGGTTTTCCTGCGTTCTGTCAACGCCTTTAATCGCTCAGTACTCAAATCCACCAGATCATTTCGACTTTCATTTTTAAATTCTGTTGTCTTTGGGTTTTGAAGTATTGGCTGCATGACCCCTTTGACTGTCAGTCAGTGCAGTGGCTGAGACTTGTGAGTTGTGTTGTGAGAGAGAGAATTTGGTATGCTTGCTTCGTTCGTTGATGTTTTTACGGTAAAAAAAACTGCGGACAGCGTACGAACGTACAGACACACTACACGTCTACGAAATTAGTACTTAGCCTTATTACATTCGGCAAACTAATAATTACTAAATGTGATACCAATCAATTGGAAAAAAGCTAATTATCACTGTCGTCCATACATCATTTCGATAAATTATACATAAACACAATTTTTATAGTGTCAACTGAGCCATTTTCTCCTTTGCTGTTCTATCGCTGCTGCTGCTGGTGTGTTCATGCGACTTCATGCAAAAGCCGAAACATTACAGAGAATGTTTAAACAACCGCGCAGCCATTGAGTGAACTGAATGGGTGTACTTTTTACATAAACCAATTGAACAAACGAAATCCCTTAACTATATTGTACTTGGATTTTGTACAAAAGGTTTTGCTGAAATTGTTTACAAATGTTTGCATTTCAGGTTCTGCAAGTTCCGCAATGAACATTTTTACTTAATATATGGTTTTACAAAATCATTATTTTATACCATGTAGAAATCTATTCACAATACGATGGCGGCCTTAATTTTAAATGCGATGCTGCTCATGCAAATTGATTAAAGATATACAATTAAAATTTTGTTTTTGCACAAATGGTCTTCAGGTTGAGATGTAATTTGGTAGCTCAATTACCATACAACCCTTCCTTTACTTAGATAATCAACTTTGTTTTGTTTCTTAATGAAACATCATCTTCAGGAATCGGACTTATTAAATTGACAAAAGAACCTTAATTTGCATCGAAACACACTTTCAAAATAAATAAATTGTGTCATCCTTCCTACAACAAACTGATTTCCTGATCGTAAAAGTATAAGTATTAATTGATATGACTTATGAAACTTCTACATTTATTTTTTTTAAATTTTCCCTGCTACAAATGATACTTCCAAAAGTTTAGCACCTTGCTTCCCCCAACAAAACAAATGCTTTAATAATTTCAGTACCAATAGCCATAATCCAAACTTTAATGGAAGGACAATGAGTACAGATACTTTGGTCAACGGTTGTATATCTTTTCAACATCAAATTATAATAATATTACACATTATAGGCGCAATTCCATGCCAAACTATTAAGTTTTACCTAATAAGCACATAATGTATTCATTAAGTATATAAAAACACTAAGACATGAATTAGATTGTTTAGGGTTCTGACTTTCTGAAGACTTTCTGATATTGAGTAATGGGTCCGGCAAAATCATAATTCTGTATTAAGCAAATTAGTAAAATATATAGCAAACGTTAGAAAAGGCCTAGTGTTGTTATTAAATTAATGCAAAGTATTTCTAAGCAGTTCAAATGATATATTATTATATTAAAGATTCAAAAAGGAAAATATGTAAAATTTTAATAAATGGTTTTTGATTATAGCATTTTACCAGTTTGTTTCATTAAAATGTTTTTAAAATAAAAAATGCATTTGGTTTACTGCAAATGTGATTAATCATATTTTAAATCATGATATTTTGTAATTTATGATTTAAGCATAGGGCTTCAGCCATCAGTTGTCAGTATGATTTAAGGTATTACTCCAGACGGAGTGAAATAAAATTATATGCATAAGTCAGCAAGCTAGCAGGTCAGGAAAGGGTTACTTATCTCTTTGAGACGATTTTAAAACATATCGTATGTGAAGTACTATGCTTTGTTTATATTAGATAGAAGCATGTCATGTCAAAAAGCCTCAGTGCAAATAGATATGAGTAGGTGGAATTATTGTTTGTAAACCAATTCTTCCATAATTCATACAACTCTTAAATTTTATTATAGAATTTTCGTAACCTGTTTTTATATTTACAATTAATTTTGATAAATTATTAAAAATATACTCTAGGACATTTGAACTATACACTAAAGAAAAATTGACAAATTATTGAATACTTTAGCTATGAGCAATGGATTGCTATGCTATTGACTAACTACAGAGATAAAGCAGCACGGCATATACAAATAAATTATTATATATATACGTATTATGCATTGTACCTAGTATAAAAACAAACAAATATTTCCTGTAGACTCATACTGAATAGTATTTTAAGGGAGAAAGTATCTTATAATATCTAATCTAATCTAAGTTTCAATAAACATATAGTAAGTACATTTTTAAAATACTTTGTAAAGTTCAAAGCTAACTTTGAACTTTACTTTTAATGTATGGGATAACACTTTTGTCAAGCGAATATTTTACCTGAATAGCCAAATCAAGAATTGTATCTCCTTGATTTGATTTAGCTTTCCAATTAAAATTTTTAGCTTCGCCAAACAAATGTAGCATTTCAGTAACTTTAAAGTTATGGTTTTGAAACAAATTACGTGAATTCTTGTTACCAAACAATAAATGGACGGCAGTGAAGCCATTTACATCCTGAGCGTTTACGTCGACTCCAATACTAATCAAGTACTCAATCATTTTATAATTTTTTGCTTTTACAGCGACATGGAGTACAGTCTGTTTGTAAATGTTACGCTTGTGCACATTTACACCAAGTTTGATAAGATATTGTAGAATACGTTTGTCAGTATGATAATGCACAACTTCATGTAAAATAGAATACCCTCTTGAATTATAAGAGTCTAAATTCTTGTCGTTTTTTGTCAAACATTTTAACATAGATAAGTAACAGTCCCAATTGAAATTACAATAATAATTACCTATTATTGCATAGAAAATTGCTTTGTTGCCGGACTTGGGTTCTTTTTTGTTTACATCTGCGCCTTTACTCACCAACATTTCCGTTAATTTAATATAATTTTTACATTTCTTCATGTAAACATAGTGAAGAGCAGTATGTCCTTGTTTATCTGTCTCATTAATAATTGATTTATGATTTGACAATGCAAAAGCTAGTAAATCCAGGTTTTCTATTCCAACACACAAATGAATCAGGTTTGCCCCAAAACTGTCAATATTTCTAATATTTGCACCCATACTTATTAACTTGCCAATGAGTTTGGAGGAACTACTCCGCTCAACAGCGGAATATAGAAGCGACTTCTGATTAAATTTACTGCTGTCGTGCTTCCTTACACTAAAATCAGATTTTTTCTGCAGCAGCTCAAATGTGTCTACTGGTATCTCATGCAAAGTTAGTATTGCCATTACCAAAGGACTCAAACCTTCATTATTGAATGTGTATAAAATATTGACTAACTTTTGATCTATAATAAATTTAATTAACTTATAGTACTCAACCGAACTAATATACTTGGACACTAAATGTAAAAATGTGTTTCTATTTGGATCTGTTATAAAAATGTCTAACCCGAGCTTTATTAAATGAATGAGTAAATCTATATGAACATGGGGAGCGAAAAGTGGAGATCTATAAAATTCTGCACTTTTGATGTTAATAAGATTAGCATTTAGTTTAATCAAAGTGTTAAGGATGCTGATTTTTTCTTTGATTATAAAATCTTCTGCTCCTTTAGTATTCATGACACACACAAAAAGCAAATACCGAAACTGAAGTGTTTGTGATTGCAACTTCAACATTTCTTGGAAACCTTGTTTTTCTAGAAGAAATGCTACAACTTTAAATTTTCCTCCAATAACTGCTGCATGGAGTAAAGTACCAAATATATATGGTCTTTGGTAGTAATTGTAATCTAAGCTTCGCTTCACGTTCACATGACACAAATTATTTTGCAACTGATTATGAATTATGGGACTATTTTTAAAGCCTCGCCTTATAACTGACATGTTAAAAATGCCAAAAATGACTAAATCGTTAAAGCCGACAAGTCGTTTGATACTCCGACTAGGTTTATGAGATAAAATGTTATAGTTTTGGCAACATTTTTCAATTGTTGCTAAATTGCCTGATTTTATAGTTTCCATCAACACCCTTTCCTCAAAAACAACTTTTGGATCAAGACCTAAAAGTTTTTCAGTGAAAATAAACTCAAATGTCTCGGCTAAGTTTTTTACTGACAAAGTTTCATAGACATTTTCTTTGAAATTTTCCTTCGGATAATTTTTAATATCTCTTTCAGGTGATGATGGTTTTGACCAAACATATTGTTCCTTGTGCAACATTTCTGTAGGTTTCTGACTTTTATCATCTAAAAATGAAAACAGATTGTGCACCATTTCGGTAGGTTTCCGGCTTTTATCATCTAAAAATGAAAATATCATGAAATAAAAGGTAATTGTTATTAATTTATGTTTTTCTATTATGAATACTTATGTTAAAAACATACCAGTAATAAAGTAAAAGTTGTAGTTATCAGCAAAGTACGACTTCAAATTATGACTTTCCTTCAGACTTTGCAATGATTGAAGCAATAACGGAAATAAAAGATTAAATCTGTTTGTCCAAAATTCCATAAATTTGTCGGGTAGTTTGCCCAAAACCTTTTTGACTGATTGTGGAAGTGATTCATAATCATTCTTAATGCTGACAATAGAGTCGACTAGTTCTACTACGGTGCCATTTGTTGAATCCAATTTACCTAAAAACTCTCGTACTTCCACTGCAATATTTTTAGACCAATTTGTAAAATATGAAGAGTCTATGCGACTAATACATTGTCTTACATCTCCAGAGTTTTTCTTAAAAAGTGTGGAAACATCAGACAAAAACATGAGCTTTTTGTTAGTTGACCAAAAGAACAGGTGAGAAAGTAGGGCGGAAGATGGTGGACGCTCCTTGTGATTATAATTGATCATAGACCGAATCAACGAGATGACTCCATTTTCTTTACAGGTGAGCTCATTTATCTTCAGTGAAAATTTGTTATCCAGAATGTTGGTCAGGCGACGGAATTTATGTCCATATGGATGGATTCCATTTGTAAGGACAAAGTAATAAACACATCCAAGAGAAAATATGTCGGCAGCAAATGACTATAGATTTATTTTAAAACATAATTGTAGCAATTCGTATCTAAATTTGTTTAATTAATATTTTTAATGAATACCAAGTTACCATTTTCAACACAGTTTTTTCAGAAGGATTCCCCTCCAAATATTTTGCTACTTCGGGTGCAATCCATCCATTAGTTCCAATGACTAATCCACTACTTCCCAAAGTACAGCTTGTTCTGTCATCTAGAACTTTCTTGGACATTCCAAAATCCGATATTTTGACCCGAAATCCATCTCGTTGTAGTACACTAATCAAAATATTAGCCGGTTTGAGGTCTCCATGAATTATGTTATTTTTGTGAAGATGTGTAATTCCTGATGTTGCTTGTCTAAGAACTTCCACAGGATCAAAATTCTCTTTTCGATTTGACTCCACCCATTCATCAAGATTAAACGTACAAAGTTCCAAGGCTATCAAAATGTATGAGTCAATGACCTCTGCAGTGTAATATTGAACTATATTTTCATGCCAGTCGACAGTTTTAAGGAGATTAATTTCCTTAAGTGCTTGAGTTACATCGATGTCGTCCAAACTTATCTGCTTTATCGCAACATCTCGAATTCCAAATTTGCCCCTAAAAACTTTGGTGTTACTTGCTCCAGTTCCAATTTTGATGTTTCGGTCATATGTGATTTGATTTTTCAGAGATTCTCCAGCTACACCTTTCACTCGGGTGATTTTATGAAGAATTTCATGTGCTCCAGTTTGTCGGGTTTGAAGTAGCGCGTCTTTTATGATTTTGTAGCCATTTTTTCTTGTTTTTAGAATGTCGTAGAGCTTTTTTGATTTTTCATGGGAATTTAGAATTTTATTTTCCTTTAAAATCAAAATTATATTAAATTATTCGTATAAATATATAGTAGTTATGAATATAAGATGAAAGTGAAATCAAACTTATTTTGTATAAAATACCATTTGACCCTTTGACTTACCAAAACAGCCACGTCGTTACTTCCTAAAATGTCGTGTGCGGAAAGGATGGCAAGTAAATGCTCGCTGCATATTGTTAACTCGATTAGCCTTGGTAAATTTTTATTGATGTGATCCTTTTCCAGGTCGTTCATTTTTAGATATTTAAGTATTAGATGCAATAATCTAAAGTAAATAATAATAATATAAAAAAAGTTATCCTTGAATTGTGTACTTTGCTATTATTCATTAATTTTTATAATTGAATGTGACAAAATACATGATATCATAGGACAAAAATATAAGCGACCTTTAAAATGGGAGTCATTGAATTAAAGGTTACATCATTACTGCATTGTGAATGACCAATTAAACTTTGATAATAAATGACAAGCAATCAATCATGATAATCATTATACGAAAAATCCAGACTTAATTGTTCAGATCCAGATAGACACCTATCAATTAAATGATGCAATCTATTGACAACTTTTATAGTATGCACATGCTATATAATAACTGGGAAAAAACTATACCATAAATTTAAGGTCAAGAATTTTAGCTGACCTTACATTTTCAAGTTAATCAATTAATTAACATTGTTTTGTGTTCTACTGTTTATTTCATTGGAAACATTTCAGTAAGACACATAAAAAGCTAACAAAATTACTTAGGCTAATAAAAAGTTGTTTTATTGAGAATGTTAGAATCTGTGAGCTAACTAGCCAAAAGTCATATTCAATATTTAGAAGACATACTTATCAAAAGGATATTGAAATATACTACAACTTTAGTAGCAAACTTCAAGTATCTCTTCATTGTAAAAAGTGAAAATTAAAGCTGTCATGTTATGTATCCACATGCTGTTTACGTTAATTTTTACATATTATTACGGTTTAAATGTACAGTCATCGTTTTATGCCCAAAACATTCAACTTGTATTATAAAACCGGTCAGGTGTTCAATATATTTTATAAATTTGCAATAAATTTTATATTCCAAAATAATTTATAAAAACATTCTTACCAATTTTTCAGGAGTTGTTTCTAATTTTGATTGAAACTGATCAGTTATTGACAAAAAGATGTATAATTTAGGCAACTAAAACACTGTTTGCTAGGTTTAAAATATTTTGTACTATTATAACTATATTTAAAGAACTTTTTGCAACTTTTGAGCTCAAGATAGTCTGTACTCTGAACCATCAACGTTTATGAACACTTTGTTCCAAGTTAAATTATAACTGATTAGAACTTTCAGTTGTTATCATGACTTTATGAATTAGGAATGTTGTTTGAAGTGCGGTGCATATCAGAATTGTTTTTACGACAGAAAAAGGACAATGCCATGCAGATAAAACTTCCATTCATCAACAGTTAATATTGATAAGCTGTGGTTTCTTTATTACAAGTCTGGTTTATTTAACAGTCTGTATTGATTGAAAACATGTAAACACGTTAATAAAATCTATCTATCTATCTATACAACTAAAAACATATAAATGAGACCGTGTGCTGCTTGACTGATGACCAATCCAAGTTTTAAAAAAATTACTCTGCTTATCAACTGATATTATACTAAACACTTATTCTTCCATTTAATTTTTATTAGTTCAATTGGCTTGTTTTTAGTTTTAATTAAGTTTTTATGACCAATAACATGGAAAAAGCGTCTTCGCTCATCGCTCATCCGATGCCTGTTGAAATTATAATTTATTATCTGTCACTAATTATTGAGTTGTGATTGATTAATTATAACTAATATAGCACAGAAATACTGACAATACTTAAATAATACTGGTAATTACTTTTAGCGACTAATAACTGGTCAAAAGTAAAAAAAGAAACATAATAAGTTTTACCGATACCTAGAAATGACAGTATTTCATTATCAACAATAAGGAGGTTGCAGAAATAGTCAGAATCTGTCGCAACATCAAGCAATTTCATTTCATCCCATGAGAATAACTCACAGCGATCAACCTTAAAACACAAGAAATGCCAATACCGAAAATACCAAAATGCATCTTTCATGATTGCTTGCATATTATTATTGCATCATGTATTAAAATGAACGAGTTTCATTTCGCCCCATATGGTGCTCAAAACAGGAAAATATATTCTCACGTACATGATAACACGAAACCCATTCTCTTCCGTAACCATTTGCTTGATATGCTTGTTCAAGCTTGCAGTAGACATGGCTAGTTAACTTAACTTAACATGTAATACCCGTAAACAATATTATTTTGTTTCTTAAATCTTTCCCAAATTTCTTACGTAGGGAAAAGGTTGTAAAA
>JAQFYG010005326.1:0-10054 GCA_034694325.1 Entomobrya corticalis
AAGTTTGTGTCATGTTATTGTATGAGTCACTACGCATCCGATATTCGCTTCTATGGGTTACACCCGTCTCGTTATTGTAGGCAAGAAGAGCAGCATCATAAGAATTGCCGGCCGCAGCAGGAAAATTCAGACAAGAAGATAGCTCAGCAAAGCGTCATCGTTAATTATTTGTTCTTACGCACAAGAGCAAGAATTGTCGTTATAAAAGCTTTGATTCCAAAAGACATACAGAAGTTTGTAACTTTATAACAACAACAAAAAGAAGCATTTAAAAAGCACAGATAATAAATACGGATTGAAGGAAGCTACAGTTCCAACCGCGATGATTACATGAATGATGAAGGTAAAAACGAAAAAGAGCAAGAAGAATGTGAAAGTGGTTCTGTCTCGCTTTTGCAATTGCAATGCAGTCCAAAAAGACACATTGACAATAAAAGGCTCATTTTGCTATTACGTCTTTTCTCGACAATCAGAAAGAGCAATAAAAACAATATAACATTACTGATGAATTTCATTGTTAACGGTGCGCAGAGCAGTAGCAAGTACAACAATAGAAACGAGTAGGTACCAGTATGCTCAATTCATGCAAATAAAAGATGTAATAACACTGCAACAGTCTTTCTTTGCCGATTGTGTGGTGTCTATACCTATGTGGTAACTTATGTTGCGTCTTCCCCTTTTCTTACTTTGCTTTCAGCAAGTACAGTAGCATTAGAACATTTTAAATTATTGTTTTATGACAGATTGGAAAAGCTTTTGAGTAATTAGTCCATTCACCGCATGAAGAAGAATTACAAGTTGAATCACTCCTTCCCATTCTTTCTCTTCTTCTCCAACTCTCATACGCTGCAAAGCAAATAACTGACAAATAAAACGGTCATGAAACGATGAAGAATGTGCACACTACGCCGTCGCTTCCGCCAACGACTATTGCCTTGTTATTAAGCTGTGTTCTATACCTCCTCCATTTTTTTACGTGTGGGATTTTGATTATGCTTTTGCACTCCAACCAATGATCCTTTCTATTTTAGTTTCTAGCTTTCTATAAGCGTAACTTACACATTGATTCATCTAAAATGGAAAAGTTTATTTTTATAGCACAACAATTTTGAATGCAATAGAGACTTAAATATCATACTAGACAGTTTCATTCATTTCAATTAAGTTTATTTCTCATCTTCGATTTCTCATTCATTACACATCCACCTCCTGTCATTTAAATCCCAAACTGTGAGTGAGCAAAGTTTAGTTTGTACAGAAACAATGCAAATTTAAATGCAACAGAAACAAATGAGCTGCTCGACTGTCATAGGAAAAAAGTTATTTCTGGTTTCTTGTTGTGATAATATGTACACAAGTAAAGCATGGAAAAATTACTATTTTGAGTCGTAAGAGTAGGCAAGTAATTAATTACATATTATTACAAGTTGTATAATGAATAGTCAACTCAATCCTGCTGGTGGCTTAAAGAAAAAATGAATGAACGCGGATGAAAGTGAAATTTTATTGTGTGATTGTTTTCAAGGTCTTATATTCTATCAAGATTAAAAGGCTCGCTCACAAAACAACAACAAAAGCTGTGTGTAGCTGTCGTGGTGGCGGTGAGAGGATGCACAGCGGTACACGTTGCCAATGTGTGCAGTGTGCATGCGAAACTTTGTGTGTGGGTGCGTGGGAACAAAATTTTTAATGAAATTACACTTTAGATCGAAATGACAATAATATTAGGTGCGTTAAATAAAACAAACAGAGCGATTTTTTGTGCCTTTTGTTTCTGTTGAAGTATGCCTTATAATAGGCCGTGCTTTTGTTGTCGGCTTTTTTGTTTTCAAATTTAGAAGGAAGTAAAGTTCTTGCATATGCTCCTCCTAGGAAGGTGTTACCGTTAAACTTACGATCAGTGTTTTAATCTTTATCTAGCAAACATCTTTGTACATAAGATTAATCATTTTAACATCTCCCCAGGTTAATTTTCTCAGACCAATCACTGGCCTTCCGTCGTTATCCACTTGACCGTAGATCACATTTTTAGAGGATAACTCCGAAATTTTCTGCAAAAACAAGAAATGAGGCAAGAAAATTGTTATTTTATTTGTTTAAGACGTGATCAAAAGTACAACAGCGTACATGGCATTGTTGCATACGTGATATATTTTTCATTGATTTTTCCGCACTCTTTCAGTTGATTATTTAATGGCACTAAATTTTACGCTTGGTATGTTGTGGTTTTTCCATATTACCTTTGGAATAATAGTTGGTTCGTCATTTTCATCGGAAAAAGCCATTCGACCGTAGTGCATAACACTGGCAAAATTGTATGGCAAATTGTACGTTGAAAATTCAAGGCCCATTTCTCTGTCAAGCTTGAAATTGTGTTGCTTGCCTGCGTTTATAAAGGAAAAACGTTATTTTTCGGTAAAAGTTCTACCTTTTTATCAAGTTTGCTTAGGAATTCTCCCCGTCTAGTCTTACGAAAATAATTTGATTATTCACACAGTAACATACCTCAATCTATAAAGCTACTTTAAAAACATCAATAAATCAATTAGTTGTGCAGCTAACCTTCTTCTACATTGTCGTACGCGATTTTGATGTAGTCATCTCGATCATTCCTTTGGTGCTCGTGAGAGAAGCCAATTGTGTGAATTAGTTCATGAAGTATCGTACCAAATCGCCAGCAGCCACGTCCAAGGTTTAGCTTCTTCATTTTTGATAGTAGTTCAAAGTACGAAATATGATTAAATACTGATTACTTTATTTAAAAGCAATGTTAAAATCAAATTTATATATTGCATGATAATTCGGCTTCGGCTGACTTTACGGTTCACTGATATTTAAGCGCATTTTGCATAAAAACAAATGTTTACTTTTTTCTGCGAACCTGTCTTCCTCGTTCAACCATCCCAACGTGAGAAAAACAACCTTTTTCTGTGTAACCGATGTAAACATAGTTTTTTTCTTTTGTTTTCTCAATGAATTCAATGCATGTGTGCTCCTCTAGCAGATTCATAGCTTCTATCAGCATTTCGTGCATATCTTCAGCTTTAAAAATGTCCACACACATTATACATAGTTTTAATCAATTGTGATACAATTACAGAAAGAGCGATTGTGAAAAATCATACAATATTTTTATTTTTTGAATAAATGCGCATAAGAAAATCATACGATTTTCGCTGTGCGATGTATTTTCGGTAGAAACTTACGCAATCCCCGTTGAATTTTGTATGGAATCACCCCATTTGGCCAACAAAACTTGTAGCTTAAAAGACCTGCCTTAACTTGCTTACTGAGAAATATCATGTCATCAACTCTTGTAAAAAATCTATCGTCTTCATCATCCTGATCATCTTCACTGCTACTGCTACTACTACCTGTTAGAGGAGCAATCAAACAAATCCATTTAAATATTAAGATTCATTTACAGCTTTAATAAATACCTTGTGGAATATTCGGCAGTGCAAATGTATATTTTATCTCGTCCAAAAAAAGGATGATTGAATAACTGCAAAACGTTTATTGGGAAAATGAATGTAAGAGCAATCAGTCAGGAAAAACCAATAAACAGCCAAAAAAACCTGTTTGCGTGAATTCTCTTTTTTACAATGTAAAATGATAATTGATACCTATTTCACAACACGTTCGAGAATACTAAGAACAAGACGGAAAAAATGATTCCCATGAATTGGGCAAATAAAATTACAATTGCCAACTTCTGTAAACATCGGCATTTGCCTGGAGAATATTTTATTAATGTATCGGAAAATTCCTTCCGCAATATTTAATTTTTATTACGAAAATAGTCTTATTTGTTATAAATACTGTGTTGAAACGCGGTCATAAAAGAGCAGTACATAAACATGTGTGCAAACACACGCAGTAAATACTTAATACCTTCTTCAGACTCCAAAGGTTTTGCAGATGAGCTCAATATTATTAATATTATTTGAAAAATTACGATTGCACCTGAACTCAACGTTCGCATAATGAAATTTTCAAGTCACTTACTGAACTACAGTCTTCATTCAGTTTTACCAGCCTATACTTATCGATGATGAAAATGATTGATGGTATTGAATGGAATAAAACTGGAAGCTTGTCCAAAAACATTTTGTGAATGACTGAAGAAACTTTGCAGCTTTCAAATGGTTTGTTGTTGTGCAGCCATTAAAATTTATTCCATAGCATGTCTTAAAATTTTAATTCATAAAGATGTTCATATGTTAAAGCTGCGGCCTAATTTTTATGGCCGTGAATTGGACACGTGTTATATATACACTGTAAATTCTACAAATTCAAGTAAATATTTTTATCATGACTATTGACTCTTGAAATAAGCTCAATTTAAAGAATAAACCATTGAATTAAATAGGTACTAGTAAGTTAAGCAGCTGTCTATCGAAAAGGGCAGATTTTTCATATTCATTAACAACTAAGTTGGTTGACAATTAAAACAAGTTTTAAAAATTTTCATTCCATTCAACCTTCAACTCTGAGGCTGTCTTTGTTTCTACAAAAGCACTTTCACTTGATTCATTTGGAAATTATAGAGTGCAAAGGGCATTACACTATATATTTATTTAAAAGAAATCACGTGCCTACGGAGTTGCGTGTTTTTATTTATTATTGTACTAGTAGTATGGCATCATCACATCATCCTCATCATAATGGCATAATGTAAATTATTATGAACTGCAGCATTAGTTACTATTGAACTTACTAGACTAATTATGGGAATGTGCTTACAATAAAAGTAAATACTTGGTTTAACCTTCACCTATTCCATTTTACATATGTGATACATGAGCCAACCCAAACTTCTCTTTCAACAAAAAAAGAATGGTTAATCCTTTTACTTTTACACTACTGCTCATCGTAAGTATTAAAATAACAATGGAGTGGTAGTAGCAATAATAATTGTTGTAAATTATCAAAACTGACAGTAAAGAAGTGAACAAAAAATGATAGCATATTATAAAAATGGTAATAGAGCAATTCTCATAACGTAATATAGTATGAATCATTATTGAGAATTGAGTGTAGTGGATTGCTGTGATTCTGTGATGTAGGTGGTAATAAGGGAGAAAGAGCAGTGATTTGGTTTTAAAGTGTGGGAAAATGGAACAAATGATGTGCAAAAAGATAGCACGCTGCCTCACGTCCACACATGTCCAACAAGTAAACATTATTAAATCACATTTCCCTCCAGCAGAACAATGTTATATTATTGCGAATCAGGTTTCCATGTTCGGATTTTTTCTGCTACCTTTTGTTTCTTACTGTTTTAACTGTACAGAGATACATAATTTGTAGCAACAGGTGATAGGATTACTGATTCGTGAATCTGCGTTCCAATAAAAAATGGGAACGTGGAACGAAAAAAGTTCTCATGCGCGAATATTCATTGCCTATTTATTTTAAAAAGCTTAAATGCTAGCAATAATTTAGAACGCGATTCCAATCTGAACAATCTCTTTTTGCTCATTAATTTACTCGGAAACGATATCATTAAGCGATAAAATACCTAAATTCATTAATGTCATAAATATAAACTCATGCCTACAAAAATACAATGAAGCTATTCCTTGTTGTATAACCGGTTAAGTTTTGTGATCTGTTGATTCCTATCACCACAATCTGTAATATATGGGAAACTGAAATGAGGAGAGCTGATTTTTATTGGTAGGTAATCTGATTCCATTCGAAAAAGTGAAGGGAAAAATTAAACTGTTGCAGTATGAGTGTGAAGAAGGGGAGCTAAAATGAGTACTAGTTGTAAATACGCAGACGTAGACATGCCACCTCACCGTCGGGATCTCTGATTCGTGGGACAATATAAAAATGACGGTTCCCCGCTACAATAGCAAATACCACAGGAACACGCGTCGTACCGGAAAATAACCCTACTTCCCCTTCCGGAGATGTATCGAGTCGTACTACCTGTTGTTTTTTCCCTTCTCGTTGCAAACTGGCATGAATTTATGGAATCTCGTCTGCTCTCTTATCTCATCTCTCTCCCTCTCCCTCACTTCCTATTTTTTGCGTTCAATGAATACAGCTCCAAAACTGAGTCCAGGTTAATATACTGACATCAACTGCCTTGCTTTTGGTAACAAAACAAAATACCCTACTGTGTCTACCCTGTCATTGTTTATAAAGCGGAGATTGAAAGTGGGGAAGCAAAGCAGCAAGTGGTTATTACATGCAACTCCAAACAACCCCAGGTATATATATTCTTGTTGCTGAGGTTGAACCAAACTCATTTCTCGTTTGGCATATTTTGATAGTTTTACCGGTGATATGCGACACCACACCCAGTTCCCAGGTCCGTACACAGCAAATTATATCTGCGTTGCATTGCTATATTCTTGTGCAGGTAATCATCATTTTACAACATTACAATGGGAGCACGAACGACACGGTCCGTGACTGATGAGTGATGAGTATAATGATAAGGTATATGAGTTTAAATATGAAGGGATGCTCTGTTCGATAATATTACGAGGTTGACTTTTGGTGCATATTATAGTCGCTTTTAAAAAGACAAAAATACAAAGCTTTTTTGTGGAGTATCATTTCCTCATTATTATTATTGTGATTTCTACGAAAAGATTTAAAATGTCGATATGAGAGCATATTTCCCCTTACCCCCAAAAGTGAATCAAACATGGGATCATAAACCCAAAATATCAAGGACAAAGATGGGCGTGGAAGTTAAAAATATTAATATATTGTTTCCTGTGGTGGTGCTACATTCAATTCAGCCCAAATTTAAGCACACGCGAGACATGGGGAGGTGAAGATAAAAAACATATTTAAGCATACAGCAAGAACTTATATCTAGAGTTTAAGAGAGTTCTAGCATTACTTGATAATGACAATACGATGTAAATTCAATAAAATCGATCGACAAAGTAATTAAATTGCCACAATAATGAAAATGAAATAATTTTATGCTTAATAAATTACTGGATAATATGATATATTTTTGAAAAATCTTTATGCTAATACGCTTTAGGCAAAGTTCTTATTTTTTCGAGTTATGGCTAGACGTATGCATTACGGTAATTGCATCTTTATTATTGAGCTCAATTTGGAGCATTGTATTCATCTTTTTACAAGTAAATCAAGTTACAAGTTAAGCTACGTCTTTGTCCTTTTCTATCTGGATGTACGCACCAGGTGGATTCCCATGAACCTTTCTTCTGGTGGTGAGAAATAGATAAGCAATATCAACCGTTTTCCTGTCAAAAAATCGGCTCATTTCATTTCATTGCAAGAATCATTCTGTTCTCTTGAAGGAATATGTAGACAAACTTACTGGACGGATTCACAGATGGAGATAAATTCTAATCTATCCGTTCGTTTTTTTCTGTTGATTGTCAAGTGTATGGCTTTGGGGTACGCGAGGTTGGGCTTCTGGGGTAATGAGAAACTAAGAGTTCATTTTAACTATTATGCGTTGCACTGTTGCAAGCATTCCACTGTCAATGTTAGACTCATTTCGTGTGAAGAAAAATCGTTTAAAGTTCAGCAACTTAATTATATTTCGTTGATCTTGCTCGAATGTAGATATCTGCATGCAAAGATATTTTTTCTCTGAAAGTGCAACCCTTTCAAATTCCTTTCCAATTTGTCATTTTCGTTCGTTACTATTTTGTCTCAACTTGTTGTGGAATGGGAAATGTGTGAACTTGTGCAGCATGAATGCACTCTCATTTCTTATGCAGCAGATTCGTATTGGCTGTTATGTCATGGCGTTATGTGAGGTTATCTTTCAGCTGCAGGAGTGAAGCTTGGCTTTTGTTTGCAGCTAAATAGTTTAGATAATAAGATGCGATGGCATGTCATGTCAGCACTTGGGATTGTCTATGGCATCCACATGTGTAATTTGTGTGTGTGAGTAGTAAAACGTAGTAAAATAGTCAGACGCACGTTGAGTGAATGCGTCAGTATTTGTATTTTACAGCTGATGTCAGCCCCATTCCCACGGTATCACTTTCAACGTTTTACTTGAGATGCGAAGAGAGTGAGGAGAGGAGGAGTAGTAGCAGACAGTAGTGAATTTTTCTTTATTGCTCTCAGCTGGTGGTGTGTGGTGGTCTTGGTCATATCTTGATAATAATGATGATCAACTTCTTCAAGATTGTAGACTTTTATGCTGTGATTCGGAGGAGTAACAATAAAAATTATCCGTAATATGCAAATGTAAGGAAGGATGCTTTATGATGGATGATGTAGAGGTATTCATAAATATCACGATGAAATCATCTTTCCTATTCCTACATGCTAATCATTCCTACAATGTCGGTAAATTTGAATTATCGCTTCTGTTTTTATGGAGCGTACACCAACGCAACGGGTATGTCGCCTGTATCACGCAAATAATTACTCGTAAAAGGGAAGGGTACTGACTGTCATATTGTACTCAGGAACAATTTACACTAAATCTCATCGATTGACCTTCTCGTTGAACATCGTTTAACCTTTCACCACTTTCAAATTTTTATTATTTTTAGATCCACCGTGTAATTTTTTAAGACAACACAATTCGTTATTATAGGTGTAATGATCTAGAGTATGTATATGTGTTAATATCAGGTTATATGCTTTTATCATATGCAATGTTGATATGTTATACCTGTGATCCCTGTTTAATCAGTCATTGACATTTTTTAAGACCTTGGTCGCCTTTGTTCTCTATCATGCCATCGGGAAACAAATGAAATAATATGCCCCAGCAAAAATATTTTTTAAAGATTTATATTATTACAAGTGCTTATAATATGACAAATAGCACAACTGATGCCTCATTCATATACTTATATGCAAAAATGCAAACATACAAAATTACCATTTTAAATAAAACAAAGCGTCCGACGGTGGACTACGGACGATGCTAACATTCAAAATTTTTATAATCTTGATATATGGTTTGACGCCGAGTCGTGTGTGATGTAATTGAACAGAGCAGCCCAATTAACTGATTGACATGCGAAAAAGTTCCTTTACTCCGCTAAAAGTTGTACATGTTACATGTATTCCTTCTCAACAGGTATCCAGTCACGCAATCAAGAAAAAACGAATCTGTCAGACAGGAGACAACAACGCTTATATTATTTTTCAATGTGACAATGAAATTGATACACAAAACGATGATGAACGTCATCATGCAGCCCAAATAGTCGTTTTATTCACGTGTGAGCCAATTTTTTAAAAAATCTCATTAAAATTGGTAAATTATGAATAGCTGAGTGTAGCACAAAGAGAAATACAAAATAATTATTACTTAGCTTGCGTGATCTGCTCTAACTGTGTAGTGCAGTCCTGGGACATTAAAAAGGCACGGAGTTTTTTATTCTCGTAAATAAATGATGCGCTTTATAGCGTAGAATAGGTCAAAATCACAAGCAGAGACAATGATAAAGTGTAAACCGCTACAATTAATCTTCAACATAAAATCAATGCTTGTCTAGATTTATCTAATTTGGTGGATCATATAAGTATCATGTTTGCAATCATCGAAATGGGGATGGTTTTTGGTTGCCACTTGCTTTTGATGTTTATGCATTCCTTATAAAGTGCCCTACTGATACACTTTGGCACAAAATTCGTCGCAAACACCCACAACTTATTATATAAATATTATGCGCATGCATATGTGGAGGTGTGAGGGATCAAATGCTAATAATTACTATCATGGTAAGAGCGGCAGTCTACTCTTGTATAATTTTGCTAATTAGGAGTCAATACCAGTGAGTTTAAATCATAAACATGTCATGGGTAAAACATCAAAATACAGCAATTAAACTTGTGTGCATAAATTTATTCCAAGATAAACAATAATGAGCATGAAAATTATAGAAATGTAAACGGTGAGCGATCTAATTTTGTTTGTAGCATATGATAAAATAGCTGGAAGAAACCGGGGTCAAAATGTATTTGCTATGCATCACTCGCTTGCAAAAATACCAAAGGCAGTTGGGGATTGCGCAACCCTGACATAGACCTTGTCTGGTAATATCAGCTTCAGACTGACTCAGATGAATAAAGT
>JAQFYG010005327.1:0-10054 GCA_034694325.1 Entomobrya corticalis
AGGGTTTGCTGAGGAATGTGTGAATACCACTAGCGATTGGGAAAATCCGTGGGAGGACGACAGAATTTACCCGAGAACACCTTTTCTGTATCAGCCATTGGCTGGACAAATCGATAATCTTTTACAGAGAACTGTTCCTGGTGCTTTTGATAAAATTCAAATCGAATCATTGATGAAGTCTTAGAAAAATCGAACATAAAAATTACATGATTTAATTACCAAGTATAATACTTATGCAGTAAAAAATAATAAACTGAATTTTGGTTTAAAAATTTTTTGTCCAACAAATAAAGCTGTTAAACAAACAACTGGAGCAGTTGGAAATTTCACTTAAAGACATATATTCTATACGACCTTGATAAAAGTTTATTGAGCTCACATTATTCATCAATGTTCAAAAGTCCAAAGGCCAGTCACCAGTTGAATTTCTGAGTTATATATTCATTGTAACGGTTGAGTTACAACTTTTTCGATTAAATGATTACCTACTTGACTTCTGTGTGAGAGTTACGCAAGCCAACTGAACGTAATTGTGGTTACGGTTAGGCTGACAATAGTCTCTTTTTGTTCGTTCAAGATGGTGAATGAATGCAGAGTACCCCAGATTGGAGATGTAAAATATCACATGCCTATATATTATGCACGGAACTAATAAGAAATTGCTATAATGTATTCTTGTTATTATTATGTTATGAATAATTATATAAATTTACTTTGGCTAAATATATAGTAATTTGTCTATCAAGTATCAAGTCACAATTTGCCCTATAATTTTCTTTCTTAGAAATATGAACACGTGTGTGCGTGTGTAAAAATAAACTTATAAATTTATTCAAGTTTAATTTAATTAAATTAAATAATTTAAATTTCAATACAATTAAATTTTAGTAAATAACTATTTGAATTTGAGAGAATGTCGTTAAAAACGTAACGGTTTAGTTTAATTTGCGTGTGTGGTTGGTCAACGTCGGACGATGTAAAAATTTATGTGAAGTTTGGACGACATGACAAAAATGTGGATGCAGCATGGTGTCATATCGTCTTCGCCTTTCCTGCCCGCTGGCTGCACTCCGCACGCAACTATTTTACGTTGCTTTTGTCAGTTGACTGGTTTGGTTGACTTCACTTGCCTTCTCTCTGGACTTCTCAATTTTTTTGAAATTTTGGAATTTTTATTAAATTCCCTTCGAACATGGCGTCAACGCCAACAGTCGTGGTGTCAAATTGGAGGAAAACCAGTTTAGAAGAAATAGAGGTGGCGTCTGAGGAGAAGTGCTGTTTATGCAAGAGGTCAACTGTTGACGCGTTAAATCTGGGGTCGCTGTACCAGAAGGATGGAGTCAAATGTCATTATTATTGCCTTGTAAGTTTTGTTTAATTGTTATTTAATTTGAAGTTAAAATGTAGTATGATGATTGGTTAAATGTAAGTTGATTATCGTTGTGTTGTGGGTTAATTTTTAATTTTAGGTTTGTTTTGTTAGTTGTTTTGCAGTAATTTGAAGCAGAATGGGGGAGATGACGAAGGCATATTGGGCTTTATACCTGAGGACATCCGACGTGAGGTCGGCAGGGTACATGCCAGTAAACGGATGTTGAATTTTTACGTAAGTGGTCATAGTTTATTTATGATTATGAATTACGTAGAAATTAAATGTTTAATCCAATTTAAATTGATAACTTGTTCTGTGTTTTTAGGTGTGTTGCTACTGTGGAGAAACCGGTGCCACTATTGGATGCTGCCTTGCAAAATGCAAAAAACTCTTCCATTTTCCCTGTGGACTGGAAAATAGGGTTAATTACCGATTCTGTAGTAATTTTGCGTAAGAAAATAATATTTAATTATAGTTTTTCTATTTAAATTGATTAAATGATCGCTGTCAAATGTTTTAATATAATTATTTTGTTATGTCACAGATCGTACTGCAAGGAGCACACCGATTTGAAGTATTCCCGACCCATAAGATCGAACAGAGTCTGTGCAATATGCACTAATGGAATTCAGCGGGGGGAGGTGGAGGCGACAGGAGGGCAACAAATTATTTTTGGGTCATGCTGTGATTACTCACATTTTCATAAAGACTGCATACAGGTAAAATTAATTAATTTTTATAACCTTTTCATTTAATTTTGAGCTTAGTTTATGATGGTTTTATTTGTATTTTCAGCAATACGCGTTGAGTGCAGGGTATTTCTTCAAATGTCCGACTTGTTCGGATAAGGATACTTTTATGTTGGATGTGAGAATGCAAGGCGTATACGTACCTAACAGGTTAGTTCGTTAGTCACTTTAATTTATCTTTAAAGTCTAAACGCAATGGAATATTTAAATATTTTAATTGATCATTTTCCATTTCATATTTTTTCAGGGAAGCATCCTGGGAGGCTCCCGATAATTATAGGAATTTCCGTAGGCTTTACGCCACATGCGACGCGGAAGAATGCCTTTGTCCGAGTGGGCGGAAGCATGCTGAAAAGAATTTCGGGTAAATTTTAAAACTTTTAAAAAGTTATTAGGTAATTTATTTTTTAAAGTTAACAATGTACTTAGTAAATTAATGTTTCTCTTTTGTGTTAGGTCATGGCGTCTACTCCGATGTGGAGACTGTGCGGCTTCTGCCACGCACATAGGCTGCTGCCCTGGCGCTACCACTGAGAAAAGATGGCAGTGCACTACGTGCTTGGAGGTGGAAGAAAATTTGAGCGAACGGAAGTCAGGATCTTCTATGACTACAGGATCCCGAAGCAACGCTGGGCGAACTACTTTGAACGGTGAACGCCAATCTGGACCTTCATCATCATCATCATCAAAGGCGTCGTCGACAAGTAGATCCCGAAGTTCTAGTGTAGACTCCATATCCTCAACAGCTTCCAGCATGTTCGTAGTGGTAACGAAACCTCAAGTACGAAGACGGGAGACGGCACCGGATTCTGTAGTGACGCCACCAGAAGTCGTAATGACGGTACCTGAAGCGGTAGTAACGCCACCAGAAGTCGTAGTGACGGCACCGGAATCGGTAGTAACGCCACCAAAAGTCGTACTGACGGCACCGGAAGCGGTAGTAATACCACCAGAAGCCATAGTAACGCCAATTACAGAATCTCCTCCGCCATCCACCCCACCACGTGCTAGATCTCGATCGCGATCAGTCTCAAGTTCCAGTTCTAGTGGCTGCAGCACTGCATCCTCGATGTTCGAAATGATCGGAGTTCGATATGTGAAGAAAACTCAGGTAGCCGAGAAGACGACATCTAAAGACGTCCCTCCCCCTCCACCGACCCTTGATAAGGCAAAGCCACCCCTTTTTCAACTGAGCAGCATCGCTCAGTATTACAAGTCAAAGGGAGAGAAAAAGAAGGCACCTAGCACATCTGCAGCCACAAGTAATGATGGCGACAACAGACCGGGACCATCTGGTGCCCAACCAGAAGCTACTGCCCTTCCCCCGCAGGGGTCACCGTCACAACCCCCAGCAAAGAAGATGAAGCAGCAAGGCAAGTCAAGTAGTGGACTTGACCTAATGAATGTCAACTATTCAAACATAGTTGATATGACTCGATCTTCGGAAAGCTCGGATGACTCTTCCTTGCCTGACGTTCCTGAAGAGGAGCAGGAACCTTCCAGGAAAAATGGTCAGACTGGTCGGAGACGGTCATCAAGGCTTTTGAAGTTACGCGAGAGTAAAATCATTTGTATTGATGATTCGGATTAAATAATTTTAACTTAATGCTTATTAAATGCTATATGATTTATAGTCTTTTTAGAAAATTTAAAGTTAGTTCGCAATTAAATTAAAGAACTTTCGTTTTTGATTATGTTGTTATATTAAATTTTTTATTACTTGTAGAAAGTATTATGAATAATTAATAATTACTTGGGACAGTAAACATTTAAGATTTTACATCTTATCAGTAAAATAATTAAATTAAAACCATTTTTAATGGTTTACGATACAGTCTGAACATAATTTGTATGATGTGAGATTATAATTAATAAACTGTTTATTAAATTTTTACAAAATAAGACCAATTCCTTTAGCTTCCAACTCTGCAATCTTTTTCTCATCATCCCGTTTTTGAATGGAGTGGGCGGAGCTACTGTCACTCTTTATTTCTCCATCATCCACAGCACTTCTCTTGTTCCCTCCATCCCTCCCACCACCTCCAATACTTTCCTCTGATGAATTTCCCCGTTGGTTTCTTCGATTCTCAAATCCTCTCTCGATCTCCTCCATGTTGACATGCAACTCAGGTCTGGCTTCATCCCAAGGTCCTAAGATGTTTACTTTATACTGCACATAACAGACATAAAGTATTGGCGACACCACAATAATCATCAGGACCAAAACCGTAATAAACACTGCAGTCCCCCAAGATATTGTGTAACCCGCAAATGTCACTAAAATCACAACAACCAATGAAGCTGTCGCGTTCCATTGATGGAATTTTGACCGAATACTGGAGCCCCATTGGGGATAGCAGATGAAGCTCATCACCCCAAACGACATGAGTGCCAGACAGTGGTCATCACTTTGAAGCCTTGACGCCAAACAAATCACCGAAAATATGGCAGAGTTCATTGACAAAGCTGAAGAGACAATCGCAACCTTCAGACCGTAATCATTGCAAAGTAGATGGACTCCAAACATAATCGCACAAACGGCATAAACCGTTCGGGTGTCAACGGATTGGGTAACGGTTCGCAAAATGGGAACCAAAAGATAAGAGAAGCCGCCACAGCAAAGGGATGACATAATGTCTGACCAAATTGCAGTCATCTTCGCTTCCAGTGATGGTAACTTGGACCAGTGACACCATTGAAATATCCCGTATCCCAAAAGAGTGCTTATCAAAGCGATTCCGAACACGGTTTCCGGTCCAATCTTGTCTTGGCGGAGGTGGTAGTAAATGATAAAGTAAAGGATACAGGGACAGAGTTGTAACGCCACTCGAGTTGACGCTGAAATGGCTTCACCCAAAGTGTAGTAGTTGAGGTTCGTGTTGAGCTGCATGGAACATAGGAAATCGGGGTCGGTGTAATTGTCGTTGAAGTGGTTACGTTTGTAAAGTGTTCGGAAATGACAGTTGTCCATGTCGTCCACTTCTTTGGTGATTGGCTTCTTGATGAATTTGTGAATATCCAGTTTTTCACGGATTCGGATCAGGAGAAGAAGGAGCCATTGAAGGCACTTGAAGCTTTGAATAAAATTAACATAATTTTAATTGCCAATTAAATTAACAGTCAATATGGAAAAAAAATGTATTTTAAACATTATTTAAAGTTTATAATCTTTACCGATGAAGCGTCCAAAACAATTTGATGAGATAATCATCAAATTCAACGTCCAGTTGGGACTCGGGTGCAGACTCAGCCATTTTCACCGTTAACTGCTGGCGTTGTTAAATCTTCAATTAAAAATGAAACTGAAAAATCAGCAGTTTTGATTATTAAAAAGAAATTTGATGAATCTTTCTGAGTATTTTTTTGCAAATTTGCAGCAAGTTTTCAACAAAGCCGACTGACGCCAGAACATTACGAAAAAATCATTGTCTCAATTTACCCCAAAAAACAAGCTGTGTTACCAAGTCCATAACTTAACTGAATTTCAAGCTAAAAAACAAATTTCTTTTTTTAAATAAGCTTGAAATTATGTTTATTTTTATTAAGGTATTTAAAAAAAATTTAAACTTTAATCAACAATTAAAAATGGAAAAAGAATCTGAAGAAGATGAAGTATTTCACGAGCACTCGCCTCACGAAGAAGATCGTGAATTATATGCGAACGTGAACGATGACTGCAGACACAATGTCACTGTTATCGCCACCACAGATATGGTAAACTATCTCCATAAATACACCAGAGTATTATAATAATTAATAACCCAATTAACTTTAATTTTTAACTGTTCATGTGCATTGCAATTTTTATGTAATTTTTTTATTGTCAAGCAGCTAATTATTGTGTTGGTAACGCTGGCAAGTGTGGCCTACCTGGTTGAAACACTTTTAACTATGCCAGTTGATAACGGTAAGATATAATGTTCCTCCAAAATTGTTTACTCCAAACACCTCCAAATAATAAACCTCCTTACCTTTCTTTGAAATTTCCAGCTTTGCCGTTCATTGCAGTGACCGTTACCTTCTTAATTTTTATGTTGTTCCAGCCGTTGTTTGATTACTTCTTGCTCAAATCCACAAAATCGGTAAATATTTAAACAGTTTAAAGTTAATTTTAAGTATAATTAAATGTTTTTGAAATTGTTTTAGCACATTATCGATAAGCGTGATGCCTTGAAAAAGGCGAAATGGTGGTTATTTTATAACGCTTACCTCCAAGGAATGACTATACTCTTGATAGTGATCTCGTTAATTCACGGGAATAAGGCGTTGGCAGGAGTGGGGATGGGCCTGTTCGTTCTAAGGATCGTGTTCATGGCCGTTGTGTTCCGGTTCGAGCAAAACCTGTTAAAGCCACATCTGAGTGCGCTAGTGGCACCTGAATCAGGACCTGAGGAGATCCATCATCATCCATTGAGACATGATTCAGAAATTTCTACAGATTCGTCTATTAATAGTACTGATTCATTAAAATAAACTGTTTCGTAGTCATGATCAACTTAGTAACTGTTTGTTAGTTTAAAATAATTAAATAAAAAAAGTCAGTGCATTTCATAATTTAAAAACGTTTTGATTTTTTGGCGTTCGTTCGATAATCTAAACTAATGCATTGTTCGAGAAGTTTATTATGAACGCCACAGACCAAGGCCCCAGTCGGGCACCTAAGCGGTCAAGGGCAACAAGCACCGTATCTCAGCGAAATGCTCGAGAAGTAGTCTCCCAATCGCACCGAAAAACTGTTCATGTCATCGCCATTTCTGATTGCGTATAGCTTTAATCATACTTATTTTAATTTTTTACGAATTAACTTTTAATTACGACCGATATTATTAAAGATTTTAAAATTTTAAAACAGGGAGGAACCGCTCTCTTGTTGATGGCGTTGATTTTCGCGTTCATTACGTCCACAGTTAACCTTTTCACGGATCCGCAAGATCCTCGAGTGGCAAAGAAAGAAATTAATTGTGAGTTTATAATAGGCGAATTGACAAAGTATGTTTAATTATAAATCTTCTCAATTAGATTTAAAAAGAGATTTAATAGAAAACAATTTATACTTTTGTGTTTATAATTTGTAGTTTTTGATTACTCGGCAATTGGAATGAAGGTGATTGCTGTTACTGCAGTCTCTTTCAATATTTGTATTTGTGTTCAGTTAATGCATCATACAAAGCCCGTAAGAGATGTTTAATTAACTTTAATTTTAATTGAGTTTTTAAATGATTTTAATCCTTTTTTATTTATTTTTGAAAAAGAACAACGAAAAGTGTGATGTTCTGAAAAGGGCAGAGTCGTGGAAATCGTATAACGTCTTCCTTGTGGTTTTACTCCCTTTCCAAGTGATTATAACGGTTTTTACAGAAGACTATGCAAGCGCATCTTTGGCTCTCGTTTTCATTTTATTTCGAATTGGATTTTTGGTCGTTGTCCAACGGTATATTCGGGAGCTGAAGACGGACTTGGCTAGGATTCGTCCAGACATAGAACCTTCATATGAAAATAGCCGTTATGAAGTTGGTACTACTGGTAGTGATGAAAACAATGTTAATTGACTTGTTGACTTGAATTAATTGTTTTATGTATAAGCTCTCGTGTTAATAAATAATTTGTTTGCTCAACAAATGCTTTCGTTTATTTATATTTCCCAAGTAAATCTAAAGTCACAAAAAACCAAATTATTTTAAAAAATGCAGTCGATAAGAGATAGAGTCCACTGGAGTCCTTTCCTGTTTCATTTAAAAACCGCCTCCTCCTCCACCACCACCGTGTCCAAACGTGCCTCCCCCACCTCCACCGCCACCACCACCTCCAACTCCTCCTCCACCACCTCCGCCTCCCGATTTTAAAATGTCATTCATGTCCCCAGCCTGTAAACAATTAAATTTCAAAATTAAAATCTTATTTTAAATGTTTCTTTCATGCGATTTCAAATAAACAATTATATTTAACTGAAACTGACCTCACGCTCAGCATTTCCTACATCCTCAGGGGAAGCCACCTTCTCCTGTGCCACCAAAATACCCACGAGCCCAAGAAGGATAACCAACAGTAAAATATGTCGACACATTTTCAATTTAAAGGAATAAAGCAACTTTTTAGAGATAAAAAACAACAAAAGAGTGTTGCTTTGCCAAGGGCCAAAACCCAATTGAACGTTAAAATGAAATATACCAATCCCAACAACAAACACTTCAAAAATTCCATACAAAGTCCCTCCTCTCTGTTTTATAATTAGAGCCTTAAGAAGGTATCTTCTGTGACAAAGGTTCCTATTAGCCCTGACCAAAAAGGATTAACAAAAAATAAATGAAGTGAAGCATATGCACTATATGGAGGCACACAAAATCCCAAAAAGGCACCTTGAATCAGGGCCTTTATACTTCATTTTTACTCATTTTATTTTTTTCTAGTTCACTACAAATCATATATTTAAAATGCCAATTTAACCGTACTACAAACAATAAAAAGACTGAATAGGCTGTGAAAATTTATGTTTCCCATTCAGGTCCACATTTCCCATGAATCCATTGCAAACCCTGCCAGAATACACGGAGCATGCAGCGCTTGGGGCAGTGGCCTTCGCTCCTATCCAAGTACCCGCTAGCAATATAGTGCACTCCGATCTATTCGTGTAGCTTGTGCAATCCTGGAAATTTTCCTCTTGGCACACCATGATACCCGCCCACGCACCGGGCCCAGAGACTAGACAGAGGACGGCCAAGTATACTAACAGCTTCTATAAAAATATATGAATTTCCGACTAATGAAGTTGAAAGGCTTATAATATATAAGTTAAGTGTTGCTTACCATATTTAAGATTTTTTAATTGATGTGGTCAAATCGGTTCCTGAATTTGATTTATGAGAAAGATGACCTATTCGGAATATTTTATACTTATCATAATTACCTACTTGTCATTTGATTGACATGTGTTTTTCTGATGTTTTAACCTTATCTACGATTTTCAGTCATTCCACGTGCTCCTCATCATCAATTAATCAAGAAATCATTTTAAAGTACAATTATACCTATAAACCTATATGATTTAAAAAATAATAAACACTTATAATTACTGGAGACCGAAATATGTAATTTTTTGGACCAATATGGGACATTGTATTTATTTCCATTCAACATTTGAACAATAATTGCATATTGTATATTTGTCTGAATGGATTTTCCGGATGAATCAGATTGCACTGATTTGGATTTTGTACCTTTTTATGCCTGTCAAAATTTGATGATAATTGGTAAGCATCAATCAATAATGATATTTTATTTAAAATAGCAATAAATTAACTGTGTTATCAAGAACAACATAAAGACAAGATACCACAGTAGTTTTCCTGACAAAAAAGAAATTTGCAATGTCCACGCGAAACTGTGGCACCGAAAATAAGTATTTTTTTAGCCACCGACTACACTTTCCAGAGTTGACCCAATTCCGACGAACATCCTGAGAAACTTGGAGAAGTTGTCCGAATTTTCTGAGAAGTGTCCATAAATAGAGGAGAGCGAATGACGCCATGAATCCCATGATGATTGACCGAGGTCCTGATAGCTTTATGACGCCGTATGATGCCAGGGTTGCCACAGAGATGGTAACGCATTTGTGCGAGGGGCAGAACCAAGTTTGATGACCTTGTTGCCAGAGTCGGTGGAGAACGTGGAGAGAACGCAGGTTTTTTGTGAAGGCTTTCATTGTTCGGAGTCCATGGCGGGTTTTTGGGGATTTGAGCTTCAAACTGGAAAAAAAAATTGAGTAAGATAAGCTTTATGATAAATGTTTTAAATTGTTGGGGGAAATATAGGGGTAGCCTGATACTTACTCCAGTTCTCTAAGTGTCCAGATAAGACAACAGATGTAGGCATACAAATGGAAACAAAATGCCCAGACATGGGCCCAGGTGCTCATCCAAATCCAGGCCTGAATTAT
>JAQFYG010005328.1:0-10052 GCA_034694325.1 Entomobrya corticalis
GGTTCAATTCCAAAATTGTTGATACAATTACAACTGACTGACATAATTCAATCAAGCTCTATTTTATTTATTGACTAATGAGGCAATTTAATTTCCAATTCTTAAATTTTACAAAAACCCAGATAAAAACACAAACTTTAATACACGTTTCTCGATTTTCGCTGCTCTACATGAGGTAATGTTTGCGAATTGCGATTGACTATGTTTAACGGTCATAAATTGTTCCGATAAATGAGTAGATGGTTGAATTGGATGATCTACTACCCTGTTGCTGATCTGTTTTGTTTCATTTCATCAATTCATTCAACTTTTTTTGCTGGACATTGCATTGGATTGGAAATTGGAATTGGACATTCTCTATTCACTACTTTCATTTTTGTCTTGAGTTACGTGTTTCTGTGCTTACGTAATAACATTCCCAATTTCCAACAGCTACAACAGATAGACTATAGACTAGTAGGTGTTTCCAAGTTCCAACACTAACACAGATACACCGTTAAAACGGGTCTTATCTTTTGATGTTGACGATAGCAAATTTTTAGCGATAGCGACCACAAATAACTTGAGATTTTATTATTTTGATTTGTTGATTTGTCGGGTGGCACACAGTGCTGATATTTTTGAAGTGAAAAGAAGTGAGAGCTTATAATTAATTTGTTTCGTAGTAGAATTTGGTGGTGGTGAATATTCAACTGACATTGAATATAATATTGTGTAAGAAGACATCGTATATAGTACTTAGGAAGCCAATTAAAAAAAATGGCAACAAAATCGGGAACAGTTCTGGAAGCATCTGCAACTACTGGAGGAGCAGGGGACGAAATAGGATTACAAAAATTTAACGGCCTCCGCCAGTATGACGATAGTGATCCAGACAAAATAACTTCATTGGGACATGAACTGGAAGATGTATCACTGGATGAAGCAAAAGAGCAAGGAGATGTCTACAAGGCATGCTCTGTCAACAATTCTAATGACGGTCTGCCACAGAAGAGACAGGTAAATGTGAATCATAGGTTTTAATGAAACTTTTTCGTGGAAGTGCAAATTTGATCGGCAAATTATCGTAAGAAAGAATGAACGTTTAGAAATACTACATAATATGCTATTTTAATATTGTTTTTTAAAAGATGACGCAAAATGTTGACCAAGCTCGACATCAAGGACAAGATATCCACGTCCACGACAAATCTTACGGAAACGAAACAGCGCCTTCATCCCCTTCATCATGGTCGGTTACGAAGGTGTTTAGAAGCCGTTTCTTTAGATGTTGTGGAAAGATAGAAGGCGAAGGTGATGAAAACTCTGAATCTGGGATTGAGTTGGAAAATTTGTGTACAACCAGAACAAACGTAATATAAATGAATTAAATTAATATCTGGGACAATTAATATCAGTAATAGATCAGCAAGATAGTATATTCATATTTTGCTTTATGCTTTTCATTTACAGAGACCGGACATGGAAAATGTTGACGAGGTGGATGGAGTTGAGGCATTAAAGGAAAGTGTACTCATCGGCACCCAGGACAGCTCATATTACCCAATCGCATGTTCCAAAGGACCAACGATGACGATAGATTGCTCCACCATAGCCGTGGAAGATGAACTGAGGCGTATACGAGCTTCTTTGGGAGATGTTATTCGAAAGTTGATTATCAGAAATTCACCAGTAAAAGCAGCAACAAAAATCCTGGACGAACCTTTGATTAATGAAAACGTTACTTCACTTCAAATCGAAAACTGTGATATATCCGTTCGCGACCTTTGTCTGATGCTGGGAAATCTCAAATGCATTGAAATTTTAAACATAGAAATAAGGACTGGAAGTAGAAATTCATCATTACTTAAAGAAGACTTCCATAATTCGCGCGGTATCAAGGAGTATTTTAGGGATCTAAGAAGCCAATATTTTCCCTCGAAGGATTCAAGGCCTAAAAATTTGAGAATTTTAACTCTTGATTTGCCATTGACTTGGCAGTGCAGTCTAATTTGTGGAGCAGTCGAGGCATTTGTAGACAAAAACCAGCTACAGGAAATTAATGTAAAATCATCACTGAAGAAAATGATTTATTACCTCGTTTCCACTGAAAACGTACGATTTGAAGATGCTGTGTCATGGCAGAATCTGGTAACCCTTGATGCTGGAGAGCTCATTCAAAAATGTAGTTCTTCCCTGAACCATTTATCTATTTCATGCGCGGATACCTTTCCACTGGAGTATTTGAGTTTATCAAAGACTCTTGGAATACCTGTTGATGATATATTCAAGTGGTCCTTTTTCTGTACTTGGGGATTAATCAAATCAATCGTAAGTTCTGACGACGGAACGGATGCTAATAAAAACATTCAGTTACTACCCAAATTGAAAAATTTAACCCTCGACCTTCCGTTGGTTCCTATTCCGATGGCTCGAGACGATGATTTTCGAAAACCACTAAATGCTTTGGCGGAATTCTTTGCAAGAAACAATTCAATACATGTCGTTACATTGAATGGCTTGCGTCCAGTGAAGGGTATGGAAAATTGGATCAAGAATTCTTTAGTGACCATTCCAAAGTACCGAATGAGTGTTGGGTGCACATACACTTCAACAACTTTGGCCAGCAATTTGCCCTTTTTTGATGATGAACTTGGATCGCTTGGTTTGGAAATAGTTCAGGATGATACAAGACAACGTGTAGGAGAAATCATTGACCCAAACGGATTGGAAGTAATTCCTCACGGATGGCGGTATACAGGGATGAAATGTTTTCATTTGGTTAATCAACTGTCATCGTTGAAGTCTTATGATTTGGACCGAATCGCTTCAAAGTTTAGTAAGCTAACCAAGCTTACCATAGAAGACTACGCACTAGTCTATGGTACAAGTACAAAACCATATGACGGAACCACAAGTCCAACTTCAGCTAGATCTATTGGTGACCTGGACATGCAAACGATTTTTCAGAAACTAATTTGTCTAGAATATTTGCACCTGGATTGTAACATGAATAATATGACAGATCGCGGGTTGACAGGGATGACAGATTCATTATGGACCCGCCTCACTAAACGAGAGAAGAATTTATCGTTTTGGTATTTAGTCAGTAAGTTATCTGGTTAAAATAACATTTATTTGAAACAATTGTGCGCGTTGGTAATTTAATTCCATGTGATAATGATGATTTTAATTTCTGTTTAGATTTGAAATACATCTTTCTGCGGGGGTTGGGAGAGCAAGTGACCGACAAATCTGCCGTTTATGCATTCAGTGAAGAGTTCTCGCTAAAGAAACTTAGGGAGTTACATGTGTTTGCTCCTGGGGTAAGATGAACTATTGTATGAATCCTATGCAATTGTATGATGTGGAGATATGTTTATGGATCTTATATATGTGAAGTTTGCTATTATTTATTATTTTCAGTTTACTAATTATGGTAGGGAGAAGATCCGGAGGGCCTTTGAAGCAAGAATTGGGTTCATCCTACAGCTGTAGAATAGAGGACTACTGATCTACATTATTATTACCTTTAATTTATTTGTAAAAGTAAAATATAGATTATTTAAACCTTTATTGGCAATGAAATTCTTGATATGTGCTTAAATTGCAATGCGACGAAAGTTGGAAATACTGAATTTGTATGATATAATTCTTGACAAAGGATTTGATTTAATAAAACGTACCGCTTTGATTTTGTTTAGAATAGGGCAGTGAAGGAAGAAACTTTATTTTTTATATTTGTAGAAACTCAAAATTTAGAAAATTGCATATAGTATATATAATATTTTTTAAGCTAAACGAAAACCACCATTTTCTTGAACACCGGTAACTCCAACCTTCACTGAATCACGCTTGTCGTCTGATGTTTCTTGTCCATCAGTATAATGAAACTCAGCAACTCTTGCGACAACCTCGGGCTGACTGAGAAAGTAAGCACTAAATCCTGCATTTTTCACTTGCTGTTGCTGTTGAGCAACTTGCGGCTCTTGTTGAGTACGGAGGACAGGAGCGACGGGTTGTTGGTAAGCTGGAAGACGGGGAGCTTGGTAGGTACGGTCCACTTGAACAGGGGCTTCATAGGTACGGGAAACTGGACGGGGAACTTGGTAGGCACGGTTAACTGGAACAGGGGCTTGATAGTTATTATAACTCTGAGGGACTGTAGTCTGCACTGGTGAAACAAGCTGGCGTTGATTGCGACTTACTTGGTAATTATTATATTGTTGTTGTGGCCGAACATAAGATTGTTGCTGAACTTGATTGTATTGGGATTGGGGCAGTCTGCTGCGTACTTGCTGTTGTTGCTGTTGGGGAGCATACCCAAAATTATTGTTAACTCGTGCTACTCTTTCTGGTCTTCCAAATTGGTATCCTCCAGAAACGTCGTTATTGAAGCTTCTTGAGGCAGCAAAATTGGAGTTAGCTGCTCCTCCGGCACGACTGGCTGCGACCTGTTGATCGTATTCATAAACGATTTGTCCAACTTTCTGGATAAGTTCATCATCAACGTATTCATAAGGGTTCTGGCCGAACACGCTGGTTGCGGCGAAAAGCACCAAGGCGAACACCTAGAATAGCAATGTAGTACTTTAATTAAATTCTTTCCTTTCTTATTACAAATTGATGAAATCCATGCAAATTGTATAAATTTTAGTCTTTAAGCTATTGTTTACTTACGAAGGCTTTCATGATGATTTCACTTCAGACAAGCAGATTGCAGACAGGGGAAATAGAGAAACGCTGGACGACTACCTTCTTTGAGAATGCAGCAAGAAGTGGATGAGTTTCTTTGGCTCTTCATTTGGCTTATATAGTGTCAGCCAGAATCCGAAGTCGGGTAAAATCTGAAGGATTAGCTTGTCTATAAATGTTCGTTTTTTATTCCAGTCTTGTACTAGTTTGCAAAAAAGTACTGGACTGGACATTGATGGGCGAGGGGTGCGATATAACAAAACTTGAAATTGAATCGAAAGCAAACTAAATTTTCCACAATAGTACATTCAAAAATCACATATTTTATTGCCAAGAAAGTGTAATTTCTCCTGTCATGTTGAAGACATTCTTTGTAAATGAGATGTGTACCTATAATACTAATAGGTATAATATTTGCAGAGTTTTGGTGGATTTGTTTTTCCTAAAAGTCATTATCATTTAGTGTTCAGTCCGGTTCTGAATACATATTTATCATGTACTCATTTTCACTTTTAGTAAGCTCAATTGTCTGGACACGGTCTGGCAATAAAGAACGTTTCGTACAGTCCGGGATTACAATACTTTTAACGATTCATCAAGCATTTAGTGATGTCATGTTCTTCATAGATTACTTAAGCAGGTATCAAATGTTTACTGAACCGGCATATCTACTATTAGTGATCTCCTGCAAACCCTGTCCAACAGACATAATAATTAAGAATTCTTCAGAGGCATCGGTTAAGAAGTAAAAATAAAACTAAGCAATATTTGGATAAAAGAAACCAACACATTTTGATTTCGTTTGCTGATGAAGGTTTAATTTTGGAGTGTTTGAAGATTGCATGATGTTGTATAATATATATGGATATTCATGTGCAGTGTTTGCTGGAGCAATTCGACAAATAAAACTCATTCATAAGTAAATACTTATTGAATATACTTGAAAGAATAAAGATTTAGATTGTTCACTTGCAACTTGGGTTTACTGCCCTGCCGGTTAAACAGCACAAATTAAAATAATGTAAGATTTTTTTCTTTGCTTATTTCATTATTTTATTTTTGAAATTCACCAAATGAAAAATTATGGCTTTTCATTCTTTTCACACCGTTCTATGATAGATTTTTGGCAATTAACCACTTTTATTACTAACTAATAGATGATTCGACTTTTTTTTAAAGAAGACTACGAACTAGAGTATATCGCAATTACTACACAATATATTTTACATGCACCTTACGTAAGGGAATAATGAGATGCTTCATGTATCAACATAAAGATTATTAACCTGAACCTGAAATATTTATGGAACCTAAAAACTCGTTTTTGGGTAAAAAGTTGCTTCTTAGAATTTTAATCAGTTAGTGGGCTAAAAGTTTTATAGAATTTTAGTACATGTAAATATAGCAGACTATTCTCAATGAACAATCTAATCGGTGCGAAGCGTTATATGAATAGACTATAGTTATATCTTTGAATCCAATTCTGACAAGCAAAAGCTAGACTGATGATTTAATGATAATTATGGAATTGATTAAAACTCGTATTTCAGACAGCACGGCAGCAAATTTCAAAGGATTGCAACTTTAGTATTTACAATTGCCTTAATAATTTATGTAGCGAAGAGTGAAGTAGTGGACATAATTTAACTGCTGACCCGAATGACATATATACACGCAACTAGTCTGCTCAGTTGTAATAATTATTTCATAATTTTAGGTACATGTAAAAATGCTCCCTCGACTATGAAACTTTATACGCTTGTTTTATGTAAAAATGAGGTTTTAAGTATATTGGATAAAAACGGACAGAAAAATTAGAAAAATATACTTACTGACCAGAATACATAGTATAGTATTACATTATATTATTGTCAAAATCGTGGGGAGTGTGTAAAAACAACAATCTTTGACAGATACCTACCTGTCTACCCGGATTATTTTCAGCTGCATATGATTACCTAACTATCGCGTCTTTTTCATGAAGATGGTTTAACCTTTTTTGACTTTGAAATAAGAGCATGTGTCAATGTCTTGAGTTCAATGTTCAAAATACACGTGCATTAATCAAAGTAGCGGCAAGAAGTAGTATTTTTAAGATAGATATAAAATATTGCTTTATTACATTTTCATTCAAGTGTCGTAAGTAATCGTATGAAAATAGAAGGGAAAAAATAAATTAAATGAGTAAGCCGATATAGCAAAGTGAAGAATATAGGATAGATTAGAAAGATGAGCAAGAAAATATAATAATTTAAAAATGACTGAAACATAACTTTGCAAAACGATGCAACTACTTGTTGACTAAGAAGAAATGAGTATAGCACGGTGGGTAACGTCTTCAAACCAGTTGAGACAATCCGAATATGAATGACGTTGGGATAAAAATCAATACTTGACTTGATTAGTTGTAACCACCATTAGATTGTTGACGTTGTCCTTGACTTTGTTGACCTTGGAGGGAGAAATCCAAGACACGTTGGGCTTCTTCTGGACGTCCAAGTGTGATTGGTCCTCCAGATGAAGGTCCACGGCTTGGGCCTCCAAAGGATGGAGCGGGAGCGGGGGCACCATATCCTCCTTGTGGTGCAGATGGAGCTGGGGCGGATTCAAGATCGAATTCTAAAGATAGATAAATGAAAACGATGTAGAAATGCCCTTACTTGCACATCACATTTGTTAGTAAGTTTAATAAAATTAAATATGCACCCACCGGCAATACGTTCTGCTGGTTCTGGGTTTCCAAGCATGGCTTGTCCTGATCTGGAGGGTGGTCCGTAAGAAGAACTTGGTCCGGAAGAAGCACCATCTCCGAGGGAGCCAGAAACTCTGGCAAGAATTTCAGAGTCGAGGTTAAGACCTTCAGTTTCTTGTGGGGTGCCAGAGCCATCACCACCACGAGCAATAAGCTCGCCAACACGGGCCAACAAAGCTTCATCGACGTATTCATTTATTCCACTTCCGCTGCCTCCATTTCCACCGTTGCCTCCATGGCTTCCTCCGTTGGAATAACCTGAGAGTCCGACGTGTGGTGGAGCTTCGCTAGCCACAACGGCGACAATAGCAGCAAGAATGATCTATACAAAACGATTTAAAATTTTGAAAAATTCAAATTTCTCAACTGCTATTTATATTAGATTTGTCATTTCGTATATATTACAAACTTACAAATTTGTTCATGATGATTATTTTTACGAAAATGTTGGAGAACACAAAGTTCTTTTTGTTTGTTCACAAGGAAAGTTCAAGAGACGACTGATGACTTCTGATGGAACCTTGCAAGCTTTTTATAGGTCTGAAGTAACCTTTGGTGGCTAATGGACAGAAAAAATGTAAAGAACTTCATTACAAACATAAAATGTGTGCGGATGGCAGTAGTAATTATCAATTATACTTTTGCGCGGCTTATCATTTAGTGTCATTTTGTGAATTAATTAAACACACCAGTACACGACTATTACATATATATCATATATAGTATATGTAGAAATGTGCAAATATGAGATTGCGTTTATTTTTCTACTTTTTAGGGAAAATGAGGTGTTTATTGCAAAAAAAGACAGAGGAAGGAAGAAGCAGACGAGTGTGCGTCTTTTGACATTAGCATATTATAAACGTAATCCACTGTCAGTCATTTTAATGTAAAATGTTTATGCATACTAGCCTTTAAAGGACAAGTTGATAGGATGGATATTGTTTTAACTTTTTAACTGCGTTATTGATAAAGGGGTATAGGACCATTCATTTGACAGGTTCACCGTGTACACTTCGCATGCATACATCCGAGTAGGTATTTGTGTGGGAAGTAATGGCTAATGAGTAACTGTGTTGAGTACTGAAGATGGTCTCGTCGCTATTCCATTAAGAAAATGATACTGTATGCTCCAGCAGTGCCTTCTAAGTGAATCTATGCCTTTTAGACATAAGTAAACTAATCGCCAATTTTCAAGAAATTCATAATGAAGTGCTATCTTTGGTGATATGAATATGAAATATTGTTTGCACATATTTAATATAACATGGTGATGTTATAATAAAAAATACCTATATGTCATGAACAGGAATGATGTGTTATTATATGAGAACGAATAGTATGTGATATTGACAAAAGGGTAAAATATAAGTACGACCGATTCATCATTATTACCTGACCATTTTTTACTTATTTTGTGCAATTTTTACATTACAAGTTCAAGCAACATGCATGCAATGTGCATAAAATTTTTTAATCTCATGCAGAATACTAAAATGTCATCACCCTTGAAAGTCCTCTCCTCCGTCTGCAAACGGACTGAGATGGATGGATGCACGCACGTACAGAAAAAGTAATAAGAAGTTTTGCATAAGGAACTTCGTGGAACGTTCTGCTTCCTTTTTGACATTGGAACCCACAGTCGCACATTTTATTTGTGATTACGTGACGCTTTATAAAAAAACAAATATTATTAGTTGCATCTGTTGTAATAATAATTAATATTTTTTGCAATAAAATAATTTTATTTCCTTGTAGGTTTTTAGTCAAAGTGAGAGAAACAATGATGATGTGACTGATTATTGCTGTTATGACTCTGTATTGTCCTATAAATGGCTTTTAAGAAAAACATTGCACTTTGTAATTAGCCAGTTTGCTGAAAACAATCCAAAATGATCAATTATTATGAGTTCATCATGTCACATCCACATCACCAGTTTTGGGTATGATCATGATCAGCGTCAACATTGAGGACGACATTTTAGGGAATTGTGATAGTCATGTCGTGAGCACTTATCGTGCGAGAAAAGAGAAATATAACGAACTTAGCTTTATTAGTTTTTCGTTTGTTGTTAAAATTAGAAAATCAAACAAAGCTTCAAGTTGTGTTTTAGCCTCATTTCATTTTGTGTCAGTGTCAGTCGATCAGTAAGTATGTTTAGATTTCATTGATCTCTTCATTTTCATGTTGTTGACTGATTACAATCAGTAATAAGTGGGATTATAAAACTTTATTATAAAAAAGTCTTTTACTGCAACATAAAAATTTGTGAGCAAGAGCAGAAGGTTGAAATTATGAAAGTATTTTACCACTGGAGCATGCAGAGTTTTAATAGATACGTCGTTGATGAAAATTGCCGCAATATAACGATTACATTCTAAATCAGGCATATTTTTTGTCTGTTTCTTGCATATTATGTGAATTATGATGGATGGCCAATGTCATAAAAATCTATTAGATGTTTCAGGGGATACTAAGCGTATTATATTATACAATCTACATACACACAATGTCCGAAGACAAAAGCACGTTATGTGGTGTGGTTCTTAGGAACCATCCTGAATTAAAACCGAGTGACTATTTAATTGCCATTTCCAAAATAGTCAGCCCAAAGTCTGTAAAATCTTT
>JAQFYG010005329.1:0-10050 GCA_034694325.1 Entomobrya corticalis
ACATTTTTTGTTTACTGTAATCCGTCGGAAATAATGTCTTCCAAAGTCGTCGCACTATCTCTGATAATGCCTTCGTACAATAAGTTTTTGTTTATGCATAGGTAAGTAAAGTATATACTTGAATTTGAGCTCGTACTCATCATTATCATTTTGTCGACGAGGATGATGGATCATATAATAGCGCAGCATATTACAATTCATACATAACATTCACATAACAATAAAATGCCTCTCGTTGTGTTTGCTAGTGAGCAGGGTTAGTAGCCAGTGTAATAACAGTGCGTTTAATGTAAGTGATTTTGTAGTGCTCATCATAATCGTCAAATGCGCATGAAGAAAATTTTGATACTTAAACATGTGAGCACCATATAGCAGTAGCATCAGGTTGCAAAAACGACAATGTATGTATGGTATATAGTATTACGTCTTGTTTTGTCTTATCTTTCGGGTTTGTGTAAGCATCACTAATAATTTGATGAATGCTCTTTTTTACGATGATAATCATCGCCATTGCTTTCATTCCTCTGTGTAATCATCTGGGGCTGTGTTATGCATACCAAAAGATTATGATGGTGGCCGTCGTAGGTTCAACCATCCATCCATTTGCACACAAAGTACGTTTTTTATCATATTGAAGAAGAAATCTCGCCTTATGCTATTGAACAGGTGCCGCGGGAGCCTGTTTTGTCCGTGCCATCTCCATCATCATCTTTTTTCTTCATCTTTATCAGCTTTTTATTAGGTTTTATTACAGTTTCACGGAAGCAGGAAAAAAGTGATGATTGAGAGAATATTATTGAGATGAGGAAGATGAATGATGAGTAGAGGACACTGATCCGAAAAGAAATTTTCTTTGTAAGCATATTATTCCTCTTTCCAGGCCACCGTTGGCAATCAAATGATGAGTGGGCAGATGTACTCGTCAGTTATCCAGAAAATCGGGCTCAAGTATTTAAGATATTTATTCAATGTGAATGTAAGCATTTTCGAGTATGTTTCTGCCAAAATGGATAAAAGGGCTGTTCAATGCAATAGTGTTCGTAGTAATAACCTCGTTATTAGTGCTCCAAAACGCGTAATTTTGTCATATAAGTAAAAGGCGACATTTGCTTTGTTTGTAAAAATACGTAAGAAAGAGTAGGTTTTTATTCACAACTATCTTGTCTGATTACTTATGCTAGCAAAGTATATTCCTTAGAAATGTTATGTAATCGTAAGTGATGATGAAAAGAAAGGGTGATAGGGGTGAAGATGCTAATAACTTGCTTTGCTTGTCAGGTCGTCACACATAATGTGTACTTGAAGATTGAGGAAAATTATGCCAAACTGACTTTTTGAAGGTGACGTAGTGGCGTTGTTGATTCTTTTCCGCGTGAATTATGCGTACCTATACTCCTCCGTCTAAAGCTGTAGAAAGCAAGAATGCAGGAAGGATTTACATGTGAACATTTTACTTCCTGTTTTGGTTTAAATACACGCTTGTTTGGAGACAAGATGCTAGAACGAAAATGGTTTCTGCTGAAGGTCTCATCATTTTTGACGTGAACATTTTATATTTTTTTCATTATCAAAAAAATAAATTAAAGTAAATAACCTCATGAAATAACATTTCGTCGTTTTTTAGCATAAAATTGTTTTCTTTTGAAAGAGGATGCTGGCATAAACAGTATGTTTAGCTCATGGAAAATTGTTTTAAATTGTTTTAATACGAACTCCACCTGCACAACTAGAATGATTTCCCTGCCACAAATATTACTCTAGTGTACGTTTTAAAAGGTTAAGTAACAACTACTGTAAATGTTAAATGATAATAATGATAAATAACATTATAATATTTATACACATTTACCTACATCAAAAATTGTAATTGTATATTAAGAATTATTAAATGAAGACGTTTTAACATGCTATACTTATTTTATTTGGTAAATTATTTAGTCTTGGGACTACACATTTTTATTCAAATAGTAAAATACGTGTAGCGTTTTTCTAGTTTCTTTTAGCAGGTAGAAAGCGTATCTCTCCTTTCATTTTTGTTTATAAACTAAAATTATTTTATTTTATTAATGCTGTAGAATTACTAAGATAAAGAAAGTTAGCATTCAACTCAAGACTACAGTTAGTCCATCAGTGCATGCTCTGATTCCTGATGCGCAGTGTTTGTTTGGTAAGAAGCGGACTTTAATTCTCCGTTACATCTACTCTCACCTACTCTATACTACTTGTCATGAGAGAAAATGTTTTCTCAGTGAATTAAAATGTTGCAGGGAAGAAAATTAAACTCGCGTTATTTTCATTTTCCATTATTTCGACTAATATCGTTATAATGTGTAATTTAATAATTGCCTTCTCAAATCAAAATAATCCTTAAAATTTAAATGCTTTGATCATTTATCTCTCATGGTGGCACCTTGAATGATAAAACTGAGGCATAAAAGGATAAAAGCGATTTTTGCGGCAATAGCAATGTCATTGTCTCAAGGTTGCCCTTCGTCGAAATCCTCATAAGTACTATTGTAAAATATATGCCATCAATGATGACGTGAATCCGTGTATAATTTTCTTCCTTATGCATAAAAAATAGGTAGTGGTAAGCTTTGCATATAGTACCTATTATCGTCATTGCGTACTCTTCCGGAAAATTAACTTTCCTCTGAGCTTTCTTTAGAAGGTTTGTTTACACAAGAATCAGACATATTATATAAAGCCTGATGGAACCTCAAACCGGAGAGTAAGAGGCATTAAAGCGATAGTAAAGTAAGGATACAACAAGTTGATTGACCTTACATGTTTTCAAATGAATCAAGGAGAAAGCTCGATTGCTCAGTTTTTTCTCTTCTCGTTACTTTCATTTCAAGATCTAAGACAACCTTCAGAGTTGAACTTGTATTTTGTATATAAATAATAGGAATATAATGTATATAACATGTGGACATTTTGTTCAATATAAGTGGAAATAGGGCTCTTGTCTTCTTCGACGCTATTTTTTCGTCTTGGTTTTCTCTTCGCCATTTATAAACGAGAGTACTTGCAAACATAATTAAAACAGGAAAATCTGAGGAAGGAAGTACATAGGTACACATACTTGACGAGGCAAGAAAAGGCATTTGGATATTGTGCCCACTAAAAGAAATGAAGATCGTGACGATAACGATGCAATGAAGTAAAAACTGCGAATTTATGACAAAAGGGCACACAAATGTTAAGTTTTACCGAACTTTGGTTTACTTATGGCACTCAGAAGAACGACAATCTATGTTGGTTCCTACTTCAACTTTCTATCAAGTTTTGTAAAGTTAGTTTATTTACAGTTTAAAGCAATGTAAAATGTAAACACATGCTCATTTAGTATAAGTTTTCATGAAGTAGTAAAGTAGAAAGTTAAAGATGTGAATAATTCTTCAAGTTTGTTAATATATAAAGTGAAACGTCCGAATTTGTATTATTATGTAATATATTTGAATGTATTCCCTGATAACGCATAATTGTTAACTTTTCATTGCCTACTTTTTCACTCAAATGACCTTCCTTATTCTCGAGTAAACCTTACATAATATAGCACATAATATATTATTTAGCTACTACATTTGTAACTTGAAAACGGCACGAAAAAGTATAAGTTTGTACAAAGATGAAAAGGAAGTTCAAGAGCTTCTTTTATATATAGGTATATATTCTATGTTTTTAAATTTATTATCTCTCGAACTCTTACATTCCTATAGTTCTTTTTATTCTATTCAATGTAACTTTTTCTTTTATAATGGGCAGCAACGGAGATGAAGTTGTGTTTATGTTTCATCTTTATTATTATACACTTGTTCTTTTACGTCGTCATCATCTTTGTTATTACCTAATATAATGAGCCTGATTCATTCCTCTGATGACAATAGAATTTTTGTACATTTATCCTTACTTACATTCGGTATGTATTTTATCTGCAAGCACATGTTATATTACAATATGCCACTCTATGAGTTTGCACAATGAATGAATGAAAATGTCTAATAAGTACTTTATTTAATAATAATAATAACAAGAAATAAAGAAAACAAAATGAGTAATATTCATAATATTAAGCACATATAGTACATAGTTATTCATATAAGGTAGATGTTGTTGTCTTATTATGCCACTGGCGCTGACTTGGCTGCTGCTGCTGATGTTTGTGTTCCCACGATCGTCACTGATGAGATGATAATAATATGATCCTTTCCTACAAAGTAATGTGACGATCCTTAGTTACTTACTCTATGGATGATGGGCTCACTTTAACATTAAATCAACTCCTTCCGCTCACAAACGTCAGCTTCCATACAAGTCAACTTCTTATGAAGCTATATAATAGTATTAAAAGATAACGATGATAATAATAATAAAAGAAAAAGTAATTATAACTATGTCGCTGCCTGTCATTGCATAACGTCTCGGTGGTACTAGGGTGGTAGAGTAAATAAAAAGAGACAAGTTGGTTTTGCTGTTTTTGTGACGTTAGCAGAGTATAGTAGCCGGTAGCAGTAATATGTTGTGTAACTCATAATAAACTTGCCAGTACCAGATCGATTAATAGCTTGATTTTGTCAACCGAAAATTGTTACACGATACATTTCCAATCCACAACAGAAGGACACAAGGCCATTTGTGATATGAAAAGAAAAGAATAGAGGAGATTATGAAAGTCATATGGCTTAGGTGAGGTTTATTTATCGATATATGGTTTGCTTGTCGAGCCCTAACTTATTACGTTGTTGTGACTTTGTGACCGATGGACGGTGAAGGTATTGTTCCGTTTCCCATTAATCAAAACAATACATTGTAAATTGAAGTGAGTCAAAAACTCAGGAAATCACTGTAGTGTGGCAGCAGCAGTGCAGCAGAGACAGAACAAAAGTACTCAATACAAAGAAAATTCAATCACTTTATTGAATTCAATAACCAATGTTTCTTGTGTTTGTGTTATGCAATCAATCAACTTGAGGAAATCCATGTGGAAAACCCATAAAACAAAGAAAATGTGTTGCACGGTTGCTTTTGCGGTTGTAAAAATCAAAGGGTTTGTTTGTGTACCTAGTATGCTCAAAACAAAGCCCATGAAAATTATTATTCCATTGACAAGAATGAAACGCATTAATGAATATGTATCCTATCCTTATATTAGAAAATCTATCGATTTATATTTTTGCGATTGATCGATTAGGCCAACCCTTTTCTTTTCTGATCATAAAAATTACAATCGTCATCATTCGATTTTTAGTATTTGGCTGCGTAATAAGAGTGAAATGCGTTTCACACTATACGGTCAAGGAATAAGATGAAGGCTGAATTAAAGAAATGCTTTCATAATAATTCACAAGCCACGCATGAGATCTTTGGGTGCTGCCATAATTGATTGAATGGACATGTATTGTGTATTATACAGCTAGAGTTAACCAATTTTTATGTAAAAACCAATCAAAAAGTGATTTGCTGCTGCTGGTAATGCATGCCGGCATATACCTTCTATACGGACCATATTATTATGACATATGACTACATGCTGGACAAAATCAAAACTTTGGTTAGCTGGTCTACACGTACATGTGTTTCGAACCAGTAGTTACATGATTACTTGCAGAAGACCTTGGCATTCTCCCTTGAGACTACTAAATAGCAGGAGTATTGGCTCTTTGCAAAAGGAACACATGATTGCATTGATTACATACTTTGTGTGCTGCGTTCCTTCTTCTTACTTCTTGCTATCGTTTCACTTTCTGGCTTGACTTGTCTGGAAAAGTCATCAGTCATTGGGTCTGGAAACTATGTGGCCTGTGAATTTTAATAGGCGGAGAAAAGTATGCGGCAATACTATATGGCACGGCATTTTACACATATACATGTGTAATGTGTACACACAATACACATACAATTTCTTTTTGTCCGATCCCAATTCCCAATCCCTTAAGCCTTAGCCACAGCCGTACTCTTATTACATACGTATATCAACCAGCTACTATCTACACAAGATATATTTTGTAGGTCATTATATTATTTTACTGATTACAATTTACATGCACACATAGTATTGCATATTGAATACTTACCCACAGACTTTCCTTTTTCTCCAGAAATTTCCTTCTCACATTCCCTTTTTTATTATCACGTCTTGCAAAACACAATAAGCCACTTGGAAAAAGGTGTAGTAAAATAGCTAATGGAAAACACATGATCATGATAATGAGATGTGTTGATAGTGTTGTTGTTGTGGTTTACAGTCTATTGGCTTAATGCAATTTGCTTATATAATAATATGTAAGTGTGAAAGTATACATGGCGAGGTGTCATTGCATGGTATCTCGTGTAATTCATGCTGCTAACATCATGCGTTCAGATATTACGGTTGTGTATGTATGAATATTATCATTTTGATTATCTTTATAGGTATAAGTTGGAATTGGATGAATGTCATTATTTCAGCAGCGTGACTGCTACCAGCGAGCAAGAGAAAGCGAAAGGGGAATTGAATATTAAAAAACGAATACCCTTTCTTTTTCTCTAGCATTCTATTGTCGTTTCAACTTGCTAGAATCGAAGCTTGTATGTTGTTTCTAGTGCACTCCAATCTTTTTCGTTTTCCTTAATATTTCTTTGATAAATTCGATGCTTCCATTTTATTATATAATCTGTAGTTCATATAGGTATGAATTGTTTTGCTATGTTATGAATTACAAATATCGGTTGATAATGTGAAAAGCATGTCTTGTAGTTGTAAGTAGGAAGTTTGCACATGCGTGCATAGGTAGGTAGGTATTCTGTCTAGGTGTGTGACACAAATCAAGGTGAAAACATCACAGTCCTTTGAAGACCAAGGTCATATCGGGCTGCAATTTATTTCTTCTGGAGAAAAACACATGCCAAGCCACTCAACCATTTTGCGTTATGAAATTTAACCAATAAACTATATCATTTACATGTACGAACGAATGCATTTTCGTTCACGTCGTTTTTCAGATTTATTTTACCAATATTCAGCTCAGCAAGTCCCTTCCGTCATCCTAAATTAGTTAATTAGAGTATAAACGAGTGTAAATGTATTTTATGGTTTGTTGGAAATGCCATCGAGGCACTTGTCTTCTTTCTTCATCGTAAAAAAACAACCAGAGGAAATGTCATATTACATTAACACTAACACTGGCCTCGAGCAGGAAGTCTTTACTTTGGTTTCTCGCATCAGACAATCGAATTTAATTAGTTAATTAATTCTCTACCATGCTTGCTGCGTAGTAGCTCTAAGTTCTGATCTTCTTACCTTGATACATGCAAGAAGATTTGCAAATCACCTTTTTGGGAAATTTATAAATAAATAAAATCGTACATATTCATTTTTACTAAAGGTTATTTTAGTATTTTACTTACTTAAATAAGCAGTGCACTTTTTATTAGGCACTTGTTTTGTATTGAAAAATTAATTTTAAAGATCAATTCACTTCAATCTGAATCTGTGTACCTTATATAATTTGTTATTAATCATATAATTTCAGCGTAATACAAACATATTTTATTATTTTTTATCGATTTGAACTACGCCGAGTGCGATGCCCTTGTACAATTGCTAGAATGTCAAAAAAGCCTCACAATTTCACAGAGAAATTAAGCAGTTTATAGTTTTAGGAGCTTTATTTTTGATCTTTTTGAGGAAACGTTTATGTGAACTGCGATGCAGTCTGCTTTGGCGTTTTATTTGCCTTCTCTGTCCAAAATCCATTTTCATAGAATCTTAGTTTATTTTGTTTGTAAGGATTTTTCGATAACCAGAAAAAGGAGCAGAAATACATTTATTTACGTTTTATTTTTGTTTGATTCTAACTTTTAACATTGATATTAAAACATTTTCTCAGGTAAAAACATACACGTGTAAACCAATATTTACTCACCTCCCATATTTGTCGGATTTTGTACGTGTTTCTCTTCTGGAAAGAACCATTTCAAAATAGGAGAATATACAGACAGGGGCAGAACGGAGCACCCAAAAAAGATCAATTCGCGATGGACCAATATTAAACACGTCTTGTCCTACTATACGTGACGCGATAAAAATACGACAGCATCATATCACCAAGATCATGTTCTTCTCCACCAGGGAAGCTAAGAATAAAGAAGTGCACAGCAGGGCCATGCACTTACTACCATTCATGTCATTCAACCATTTCAAAACTCAAAACACCACCAAATCTCGATGCACAAAACTATATGAATCCATCCTACAAATAACAACTTTAATAATTTATAAAAAGAAAATGTTGAATGGTTTTTTCGATCTTTCTTTTTAATGCATAAATACTTATGTTTAGGGTGCTCCTTGCCCTACAGATACTTCTTAAAGCTTTTCGGGTGAGTTCTGTGTTACATGCAATATGATATAAATGCCAACACCCTTTTCTTCACTTCAAGTTTTCGTCTTTTATATTCTAAATCATATGGAACGTAGTATAGACCAGGTATGCACATCGTGTACCAATACCGCCGTCATCATCTTCATGAATGATCGTCATCAAAGGAACATGAACACAACAGGGGGTTACACACCAGACAAATCAATTGATAAGGATCTTTTTTAAAGTAAAGAGTATCATCGAACGCACTGTAGACCCAAAAGGAAGTAAAAGGAAGGAAGGAAGAATACCACTAAAGTTTTTTACACATTATTTTTTGCGTCACTACATCGCATCGTTCCTTCTGACATTGTACGTGTAGGGATCGTAAATGTATACAATTTTGAAATAAAAGGACTTTATGTTCTTTCTTTCTGGATTATTTCAGTAACCTTTAAAAACTATGAAAGGATTTACGATGTATTTTGATGAGATTCCTTTATATAGACAGATATTGAAAGGGACTCTTTGATATTTCCATGCTACATAGTATATAAAAGGGTTCTTCTTCCATAGAGATGCTTTTATTCTTGCAACGAAATAATAATTTTCTGGGCAAAAACTTGCTAGTTTTTACGAGTTTTTAAACGGGATAATTTGTACGTTTTGTACTTTTTTCATTAAAAGCCTCTATACTTTTTGGGTTTAAATTGCAGTAATAATATATGAATTAAAGAAAATTACGTAAACCTAGAAGAGGGATTTTCGTTTTGATGATATTATCGTATGGCTCGTGCTTCAGAATACTTTTTTCGGTAGGACAAGTAAATAGAAAATCAACAAAAAGGCACACTTTTGCTGACAAAAGAGTTACTTTTTACCAAATAAAATGGAATAAAACAGATTTTTTGCTGAAATATCATTTTAATGAGGAAAGTTTTGTCTCGCAAGGGAACTGTTGATGGGTTGAGCACACTTCCAGTTTGGGTAAAAAACGTGTGCCAAAAGTGGTAAATTGTAATCGTTTTAAGTAAACCACCCTTTCATTTCCCTAGAGTTTTTCAATTACTGGAAATCAAGGACCTTTCATTTTTATTAAATGTTTGTATAGGTACTTTTGTATAAAAATATCGTTTTGTGTCTGCTGATGTTGATGACAAAGTACAACATGCTTACACTAGAAAATCAAGTGGCACCTGATTACGTACTTATTTCTTTGCCTTGCTAACAGGTGCTTTTTTTTGGTTAACTCAATTATTTTTCTTTGGAAAATTGATTACAAAACAAAAGAAAACGACAGACAGGATTATCCATGATTTCAATAAACGAATACATTTTCATTTATGGGCATTTCGTGGAAAATATTAATTTCGGGAAAAGAATGAGGTCGTTGTTACATTATGAACTTTCAATAAAAATTTAAATAACATTTCTTTCATCCTCACGTTTTTCTGTCCTCGTGATTTGGGGTAAATTTATTAGAGATTGTGTTTGTAATAATATCAAAATATGTAGGTGAGATATGCGGTATATTTTGTTTTTTTATGTAAACGCCCGATTTGGGATTTTTGAGTTGTTTGATAAATAACAGGTTCATTATATTATAATTATAATTTACATTCCAAAAACAAATACTTTTTCAATTGAATGAGCCACACAAGTATTCAAATAAACGTTCTTGCAGAATGAATAGTAAAATAGTAAA
>JAQFYG010005330.1:0-10050 GCA_034694325.1 Entomobrya corticalis
TCATTTGGCGTATCAGGTCTCAAAACAGTTTTCAAAATCATTTCTAATTTTAAGTCTAATTCATTCATCTTCTTATCAATTTGTTGCACATTAAATTCTAGTCTTTTCAATCTTTCTGTGTCAGTTCCTCCCAAAATTGCTTGATCCTTAACAAAAATTTGTTGCGGAAATGCAACAAAAGAGGATGTCGAGCCTTTTCTAAAATTTGCCATGTTTCTTTGCCTGAAACCTGTACTAACAGGAGGAGCTCCACTGGCACTCCGACTTCCGGCACAATTTCGAGTCATTGAGGATATCGATTTTGATAGGACCCAGTGTCTTATCGACATTTTTGATTCGTTTGATAAAAGCTTATCTTTTGGATCGTTTGGTCGGACTGTGAGCTTACAACTGAGAAACAAAATACAAAAGTAATATGTAATTATTACAAACGGCATTAAAATTTATCAAAATCATTTTTCTTTAAAGTTTTACTTTTTGAGTTCCACGGGACTACAGAAAAAGTTAAAACAACACAAAAATTTTGTATTTCCCTCCTTTGGTCTTGCGATTGACACATTTTCTCGAAAATATGATCTAATAATTGGCGGAAGTAGGGAAGTAGCTTCAAATAAAATCTTTTCCAGATAAGCAATATAGTGAATTCGCCTTTTTATCACGTAAATTTCAGCATTTTTCTTGATGCCCTGAAATTCCAATATAAAAATAATTTCCATTAATTTTAATTTTTAATAACATTTTATGAATTATAAGAATTTTTATGATAAATTATTTACCTGAATATCGCTTACAGCCAATCCCACAAGTAGGTTCATAAGAACCAATGTAACAAAAACAACAAACGTTACATACCAAACATGCCCAGCAAACTTATGTTTAGTTCCCATTTTTCCCATGGAAATTGAACTTGAGCTATCATTTTTCATCGTGTCAGCACTCTCATTATTGATTTCATCATCAAATAAATTCTCATAATCCAATTCACCAACAAGCATTGTAAGAACTTTTATCATTGATAGAGGCACACTGATAATTCTTGGTTTCTATTTTAAAATATTAAAAAATTAATACATAAATTGTTCATAAAAACCAATATCAAATTGTTCAAAAATAATAATACAATTTTAAATAACTTACCACCGGAAATAATATACTGAAAGACATAGCAAATCCAATCAGAAGGAAGGAATATATCGCCAAAGAAATACAAAAATTGACAGAAATCTATTTAAAATATAATGTCCAAAAAAGTACACAATCTTTAGATATATTTGGTATAAAAATTTTTAACAAAATAAATAATCGGCTTCTAACTTTAACAAACATTTCCACATAAATAGCCAATTGTGGAAGTCGTCCAATTTGTACAAATATTTGACACCAGGAAATCGTAATTCCAAACTAAAATATATGCAAATATATACATAATTATTATTCAAACAATTCAAAAAATATATTTATTATTTTATTATTGGCTTATTACCGCAGCAACAGGATACAAAAAAGTATACAAAGCCGACTTCTGATTCCAAGCAATAATCACAGTATAAACCACACTCAAAAACCCAATCAATTGAAAATAATTAAAAAAGTCTTTCAAATAAGCCTTCATATCATACACAGCATGTTGCGCTTCCTTCATCAAAATACAAGCCGAACAACTTATAACAAAAACCGACAATATTTTACTAATCACATTGATCTCACATAATTGATCCGGATCAATTATTTCTGTCGCGTTAAATACAGTCCCCTGGGGAAATACATGTTGATTAAACTTATCCAATCCTTGTTGTAACGTAACATAAATGTCGTATGGACAATCAATAAAGATTGTCGCACAAATAAATGCAGAGTAGGCGACCAAAACTATTATTTGCATTATCAAAAATATGACATAAATACATTCCAGGCTTTTCCATTTGATATCTGTAAACACGTTGACCAATGGATGGCGTAATAACGTTTTATAGGCGGTTACATCATTTTCACTAAAGTCAAGTAATTGCTTTAGAAAGGTCATTTCTTCTGAGGACTCGTATTTCTCGTTGAACCACTGGTCAGCAGGGAATACTTGGTTGAAATGACCGTTGTTTGAGCCAATGTGTTTACTCAGGGTAATTTGTGGGGGTAGGACGGCGCTAAAAATTATTTTTTAAATGGTTTTATCAATAAATTGTGCCAGATCACAATCATCCTCTATTTACAGTCGGAAAAATTTACTTCTAAACCAAATTATATAATTGTTTACCCAAGGTCAAAGGTCATCTCATAATCCCCATCATGTATAGTCTTATGACCTTTTATGGTAACAGCTCGGTCAAAAACCGTTTCCAAAACGCCAGGTACTTTTTCAACTAATATTTCAATCATCGCCTTACCCTTCCTAAAACATTTTAAAAAACAATTTTAAAATTTATTAAAATAATTAATTATTTTACTTTTAATTTTTTTGTCAAATTTTTACGCCGTTCCCAGCGCCGCCCCATTTTCCAGTAAAGCTTTAGCACAATCCGCAAATCTATATTCCGCACAAAGCCATAAAGGTGTCTGCCCCCCTTGATTCGGAATATCCAGACTAGCTCCATGATAAGCCAAGATAACCACACATCTTATCGCCTTTTTTGTGCAGTCCTCACAACTACAGTCTTGTAACCTCACAATTAATCCAAAACATGGCGTTCGACCCTCTCCATCCTGAACATTGGGATCTGCACCAGCTTCTAATAAAATTTGGGTAATATCTGAATGCAGTTTTGAACAGGATACATGAAGAGGTGTCTGGTTTTGCTCGTTTCTTTGATTTATCACAGATTTTAGATTTGTATCACTTTTTTGGGAAAGCTCGTGCAAAATTTCTGTGACGGAACTTGTTTGCTCGCTTTCAACAGCGTTGAATAAATTTTTGTCGTAATTTAAATTTGTCACCATTTTATAGATTAAAATTTGGAAATAATTAACTTCATATTATTTAAAGTACTGACCAGTGGTCAATTTTAATTTAAGGAATGATATATATGTAGCTGTTTTTACAAAACAAATGTCAATAGCCACTCAACTTAATATGCATGTCCACTTCTCAAGCAGTCTGGCCAAATAAAAAACTAAACGATCGATAACCTCCACATATCAAAAAACATTGGGCAGTATTACGAGCAAAACAGCTAATAAAAGTACATATAATTTTTCCTGGAAATCCTATACAATAATATGTTATGCCAAATGTTTGGACAAAATATTGACGGGAAACGTACAGGTTGGCACAAAAATCATTAATTTTCTAAAGCTCAAGTTCTAAAGCTCTGGACACAAAAAGCGGAAGCCAATAACGCCGCTTGTTTTTTTTCTTTAGTAAAAAAATTATATTTTGCCAGCCAAGGTCTCTGCAAAAATAAAGCTTTGGAATGGTTTATGGCTTGGTTTTTTTGGTTGTGGTTTGTAATATGAGCTATTTTGCTGGATGGAAAAGGAAACAAATATTGTCAAAGTTTTGTCGTGTATTGACCGTTTGAGTTACGGTTATGATTACATATATGTTTGAGTTATGGTAAAGGTAAACATGTAATTTTGTTAGCATGTGGATTCTCATGTGATATGGTGTGTTATGGTTTAAGTAAACTGAATGAATATTTTAATAGATAATGTTAGAAGTTGGAAAATAGAGTTGTTTTTTGTGGGTTAGCGGTTTTAAACTGACAGATAAGAAACCAATGACAAATATAATAAGTAAATAGGGAAAATGGAGAGCCACTGATTTTCTGGGAATGGCTATTAATTTTGAATTGTAACCGTTTTTTAGTTGGAAAAACAAGATAAATTTGTTGGACAATTGTATGGTAAAATAGGTAGGATATTAAATAATTGTTTATATGGATGTCTATTTTGATTAAAATTGGAAGGAAATTAGAATTTGATTTATGGCAAATGCTGGACTAAAACCTTGTGTATGTTTTTTATCATTAATTATTTTTAATATTGGATCTTGATACTCGGATGACAATAAAATTGTCAAAAATAATGACTCAATTTTGTAACTCATATAACTAAAATGATATGGAAACAATGTCAAATAATGACCAATTTCAATTTAAACTATCAATATGTTGTAGTAGGTATAAAGCTAAGTATAAATACTTGGGGCAAAATGAGAAAATATTTAGAAATTATCTTTTATTGTTAATAAATTAATCATAATTTAATTTAATGAGTTATACTATCTACTAATACATAACAATCCACAATCCATGCTTCATGATCATCATCAAATTAAAAACAAAAACAAATACTATTACAGGTAAAGGTAATTACAGGTAAATTCATATATTTTTTAATTTGCTTCAACAAATTATTTTTTCCTCTGACTTTTCCGCCCTTTTCCTTTAGTAAGGGCGTACACAGGTTCCAAAAGCCATGTTTCAGATACGTCGTCAGGGTTACATTCCAGTGTTCCCAGAGGCGACGGTATCCTATAATTAAAAACAAAATTTAATTACACCAATTATCTTTAAATGTTTCAAATTGCTTAATAATTATTTGGCTTAATAAAATTACCTTTTTCGGGTAATTCCAAAAAATGTATCGATTCTTTTTCGCACACGCTCCAATAAATTTAGCGTCTTGAAACTATTAATAAAAATAATAATTAATTATCAATTAAACATAAATAGTTAAATAATGACACTAAAATGTTTAAACTTTAATTATTTTACTCGAAATTCTTGATGCATTGCTGATTGCCCCAATTTTTAATAAGAACATATCCATCCTCAGAAGCCTGTTCTGTAATCCACATCTGACTACTGCTATCGTTAAACACCTTTTAAAATAAATTCGCAAATTAAAAATATTACCAAATAATAATAGATCGTCTTTATGTGTAACTCGAAAGCAATAAAAAATAAAAATTTTAATTTAAAAACTTACACTTTGAGTCAAATTGACCACATTATTATCCAGCGTTAAAACCACACTTTCCTCCGGTAGCTTCCCCACGCTCCCGCCAATCCTCCCCTTTTCCACAATCCCCTTCCACTCCCCCCAACTTTGTCTCTGCGGCAGCAAAATAAACTTTTCCGGGTTTGTTACCGGCTTATTTGTTTGCGTGCTTTCTGCCAATGCTAACCAAACCTGGTTATCTTGCTGTGTCCAACGAGATGTTATGATGTCGGTATCCTCCATTCTAAACTGCTTGCCTTGGACACTCATCACCTTTCCGGTGGCAGCACTTGTGATTTTGTAAAATTGCCCATTTTCGAATTCCAGAGCGGGTAGGGCATAAACTCCATTATGATTTAGTAAAGTATTTATGCTAATTATTAGGATAATTAGCTGATAATTACGATTATGGGTCAGGGTGGTGATGGTCAGTAAATATTTTAGAAAATTGGTTTCACTTTTCATACCGAATTTGTTAAAAATTGCGTAATAAATTTTTATAGACAAATTTTCATTTCAGAAGACAAAAATTGGTCAAAACTTGGTAAGCGTTTTGAGTATAGACCATAAATAAAAAATTTCACTGCACTTAATAGTCAATTAAGACTTGAGACATTTACACTATATAAGAGCCGGTCCAACGCCAAGAATAATTTTAAGATAAATTTGCTTTTATATTGAACGGTTTCACTAAAGCCACACATGTAGATGTTGATACCACCGAGCACAAACAATGTGTGCGACTGACAAGGTAATATTCACAAAAATCATTAGAGATTACTTAGATGACTTCCACGGACCATAAAAATATTTTAGCTAGTAAACTGTTGTAAAGAAGTAGAGAAATTATAAAATCTTACAAAAAATTAAGTTTTGGCACTAAACCAAACTAAAATTCAAGCAGACAGACTGACAGTAAACAACTCACATGTTTGGAGATCACAGATGAAGCAAAAGAGAGATTTTTTCTTATTTACACAAAATATATCTCTGCAATCCACTGAAAACCAGTGACCCAGTAAATTATATGGTGATTGCACAGATGAAGATGATATATGGCAAAAACACTACACCGAATGCACACGGCACACGGATTCAGGATACGGATATAATGCACTTCTAATCTCTTTCAAGTCAAATTACTTTCTAAACAAAAAAGGAATGGAAAATAATAAGAAGAGGCACAACAAATGTGTACCTAATTTGTTTACTCACCGTATTCACATTCACATTTAGTTTGGTATATACACTTTAAATGTACTTTACATTTATGTACTAATCCATTTACGACAAGTCCACAAGCTTTTTCACCTTTTTTTCTCTAGATCCTTGACTTATTTAAATTTTATCTTTTTTTCCATCCATCCATCCTTTCATCTCCATCAGACCCGAACAACAACAAAGAAACCTTACCTCACTCAATATTTTAGAATAACAGGTGCACTAACAAAATGAGTCAACAAAATCAAAAACAGTTTGTAGTAGTATTTTTCTAGAAACTAGAAATGAATTCTTCTTTTTTTGCTTTAGAAACACCTTTATTTCATGGTTGACTGCCTTTTTCGTAAAATTCGTGAAGAAAACGGATACGGATATTATCAGAGTTTACCTGCTAACAACACATTTTTTATAGAAAACTCTATACAAAATGGGATGGCATCTCTCTGAAAAATATATAAAGCTGGTTACTGGTTTCCGTGAAAAACTGAAATGCTCACTGAACACTGCGAGAGTAATATGCGTGCGTACTCAATATCCTGTTGTTTCAGAATAAAAAAGAAAATCGTTCACCTTGCCCTTGCCCTTTTTTCCAACAAAAACAACTTGAAAAACTTAAACGCCTTTGGGCAAAATAAAATTGAGAAAACAATTAAATCTCGACAAAGAATTATGTTGGTTTTGACCTCTGTAATCTTCCTCGCTAACACCGGCAGACAAACAGGAACTTGTCACATTTTTTAACTTCATTTTTTTATCCTTTTCGGGATATTTTCTAATTAAAAAATTTCCATCCGCCATCCAATTTTATACAATTTTTTTGTAACTTTTAGTTACACACAACACCAAAACAATTTCTTAAAATAACTTTTTAAAACTCCGTAATGAGCCATTATAAAGAATATCAATTGAATTTAAGATTAAAGTCCAAGTCGTGCGGTTGATTTCAAGATTGTCTTTGTTATTATTATTCATTAAGTTATACCTGCCATTGTTCTTAATGATATTTTTAATGATTTTCATTCCGCAAAATTTTGATCTGTATTCATGGAGAACGCAACTTGAAATGTGATCTGATGCCATCGCATGACTATCATCATCATCATTTAAGATACGTAAATTGGCTGAGGTTGAATGGGAAATTCCCGGAGAGAAATTGTACATTGCTTGCGTCGATTGTTTTTTTTTCTTGACCAGACTAAACTGAAGTTAAAATATTTATAAGAAAATATGAATTTTCATTGCATAATAATTGCCAAGAATGCCAAGTATCATTAAAGACCCAGACCAATGATGTGGTATATTTCCATCCCATCCAACTGGACAAAATGCTTTGGCTTGTCTCAAATTGCTACTTTTTTCCACATTACCGGAATAACAGACGAAAAAACAAAAAATATTTTTCCCATGATACCTTTTCATAATAATATATATTATTTTGAACTGACTTTATTTTAAAGAGCATGCCATTCATGGTGCCAGGTACACAGTAAGTTTTTTTATGATAGGTTCATTTTGTATATATGATATACAATTTCTCAGCGTATTCAGTTTATTTTATTGTTATCACTGATTGTAAAGCATTGCAGCGTATTGCAGTAGGTGATGAGATTATGAGGTTTTATATGGCTTTAAAAAGAATCAAAATTGCAATGACTGGAGTTCTTGGCTAAATACGGCACGAAAAATATTAAAATTTAATGGGTCATCCTAGGTCATGTACAATCTTGGCCAATACATATGAAAGCTCAAAAGCCTATTCAATTACTGTTTTTTAAAATGTGGGAAACGTAATACAAAATGATTTTATAATGATTTTTAATTATTTTAACTTTTGATGTGATATTTCTATAAATAAGTCTATTGGTGATTTGAAATGCTTCAACTACAATGCCATAATATCTCATTAAAAGTAATTTAATTGTGGTTGTCAATGGCAACTGGCTTAGCCAAAAATTTAAGTTATTGATATTGTTTACCTGCTGGAGTTGGAACCTCGTTAAAAAATAAGAAAATCAAATTATTATGTAGCAATTTGCGATTATCAGTAGTAGTTATGGCAATCACCAAAGGAGAAATAGAGGTGAATGATCGCCTATTCTGGAATTTTTATAATTTGTAATTACTGGATGGCGTATAAGTAATAGCATATACCTAATCTAATTATATACCAACCAATTATTTATCGTTAATATTAGTTTACCTAAAACGTAATCCAAAATATCACGAACATGAACCAAAATGCCAATTTATATTTCGGAATAATCTAAAATCTGGATCTAAAGTATTTTTTGAACATGTTCATTTCTAATATCAAGAGGTTGAATGAAATACGCCTTGAAACAAATCTAAAACTGGTTTTGACCATCCGTTTTCACATTTGGGTTTGGGCACAGGAACAGCATGGAGTTCATTGGGATCGTTTCGTTTTCATTTGTATATTTTTTTGATTTATGACTTGTTTCTGCTTTAAACTATATTGTAAAAGTTTGAGCAACAAAATATTATGTTTAATATGTATGAACAATATTTTTATGGTGAAATCTAGCATGCGCAATCGGAAGCATATTTTCATAAAAACTATTTTATTTATGATTTTTATTAGTTTACTTTATGATTAACTATGAAATTAAATATTGAACCAAGATTTGTAAGTATATTATAAATTACAATTACGAATAAATATATAAATTTTTTTGAAGTTATAATTTGTATTTTATGATTTCCGTATTTACAATTTTCAGACACCGTCATAAATATCATTTTTATTTCTAATAACTATATAATGTTTTATAAATTATAATAAATTCCCCATTTCAATGAAATGTATTTCAACTAGAGAGATTTTAAAAGATATATTTATTTGTGGTATTTCTACAAACTAAATATTTATACGTTCCATAAAATGACCCCCAATTTACATGATTATCGTCACTATTTTTTCTAGATAATTACATGATAAAATACGTAATTTAAATGCATTATATCCTAATTCAAAAACCGTTCCATCTTCAAAGCAATCTGGTACTCATTCAGAACAATGTTCTTCGTATACAACTGTTCCATCAGATCTCTTGTAATATCCGGAACTTCTGCCTCATTCGTGATAGTGTTCCAGACATTTTCCGTTTCCAACTGTATAATTTAAAAAATAAACATTATTTAAAATTTTCTGAATTTTAACCTGTAATTATCGAAATATGATAATATCAATCTTACCAATTTCCTGTTAACAGCAGCCAACTGCTGATTAGCGACATCAACCTCCCTAACATTTCTCCCAATATCTGCCTCAACCCTCAAAATTTCTTGACTCTTCCTTTTATTTGCACAAATCCCAATATGTTCCTCAACCCCACTATACATAACCGTTTCCCCACAGCCATTTGGACACAAAATATTAAATTTTGTGCTCATGAATTTCTCTAAAAGTGTCACCTTCAACTTCAACCCAATAGTTGGCATCCAAATGCTCGTATTATATCTATATGGCATATTGCATCCACTTATTGGACATTGCAATCTGGTTTCTGAACAATCTTCGCATGCGCAATGACCATTTGCACATTGAAAAATACCCGAGTCAAATATTTTTTTGCAACCGGTACATTTGAATTCTGGGTCAATTTCGGAGCCAAACTTATTTTCAAGTTCGATCTTTTCCTCATCCAATAAAGCTATCTTGACCGCTTTTAATCCCTTCAATTTTCTTTTAAATTCTACAACCGCCCTGGTTTTATCAATGGCTATATCCAGATTTCGCAAATGCAACTGAAATTTCTCCAAATTTAAAGCAAAAATTTGGGAGAGATTTTCCTCGTTAATGGGGCCTGGCTTGTATTTATTCAGAATGTATGAGTAAGGTTGCGCTGACAAGGGAATAACATCAGTGGTAAC
>JAQFYG010005331.1:0-10048 GCA_034694325.1 Entomobrya corticalis
AGATTTTCATTCGGGGCCATATGAGAATGCAAAAATAGAATTACTTTTCCACTTGCATCGTAATCTATACGTCACTAATATGATGATGCAGTGCAGTTGGCAGAGGTGGTTGCTGCTATTTCGAGCGAGTGAGTAGCATGAGCAAAGAAATTGTTTTTGCTTCCATTTAAGTTTCAAGTTTCCTTCAAAAACTCTAGCATACCTGTACAGTCGACTGCAAGATAGTTTTTCTTTGGAGATTCAATTATAGAACAGTAAGTTCTGTGCTGTCGTGGACAATTGACTTGACTCCCTGCCCTAACTCATGGCATCATTCTTCCGGAGAGCAGTAGAGGGCAAGTAAATTTACAACCTTTGGAGAATATAGAGTATACTTTAGGTCTACCTACCACAAAGAAACACTGCTTCTCATAGATATAATGCATTCCACTATCAACTACACGGGAGGTGGCAGGTATAATAATAGACTTTTTAAATGTTGTTATTGTGGCATATATAACCAAATATAAGGAAAAGTATATCTACGCACATACGTCGATGCTACTTTTCACATCAAGTAAGGTAACAGTAACTCTCAGAAAAGTAGTTCTTCTCCTTTTAATATCCTTTTCGTCTCTTCGTCTTGGCACATGCTGCATGCTCAGTTCGCTAAAGGTATATTGCACACTCGGAAACAACAGAATCATCATCAGAGAAACATACATGCCTAAGCAATTGGTTGTCTGTTGTCTTCTTGTCGGCTTCTCCATTCTCCCTCTATCTGCTATCTCTACTGCAACCACTATGCTACCTGCTTGGCTGATGAAATTATTCCATTCTAATCCTCTTTTTTAATCAAGCACCAACTCTATTAAATAATGAACCGTTTAATCAGTCGACTTTATAAATTTTTGAGAGCTTTAATTAAGCCTTAATTTTCACAAAGAGTTTTTAGCGATTGCGAATTACAATATGACGCTTCATCTCTTCACTGTTGTTGTTTTTCTTGTCGCTCTCTCTTTTCACGTTGTATACTTGATGAAGGTTTTCTGGCATCTACCTACATAATATTATAGTGCCTGCATAAAACATGATTATAGGAAGCATAAATTTTATCGTCAGTGATATAAATATTAAAGTCCACGTGTACAGAAAAATACTCAGCTGAAGCGCAATGTTGTATTGAATTGATAAAAAATCTAATACTTTATGTAAATGTTTTGAAATACGTAGAACAGGAAAGCTGGATAATTTCTAACTCTTACACAACTTGTTCACATTACCGAAGCATGAGTCGTAAACTGCATCTGATTATAAGTACACCACGAATCCAGAAATATGAAATTCCTACAAAGTTGTGGTTTAGCTAATAATATTATGCACAGAATAGATTTCTATATGAAACACTAATGAATTTTCATTGTCATTCCAAATTATTTAGATAGACATATGATATGTGAATATCATACAGGCCGAGTAGTCCAAATTTGGTGCAATCATTTAATAAAATAGACATGTAAGTATTCGTAATTAGAATCTATTTTTATTATGCATACGTGTAAGGACAGATAGATCACAGGTTTAGATAGTCATAATGAGAAAGATGAGTTGGGCAAAGTGAGTATAGAGCCAAAAGGCTTTAATTATGTCAACTCATTACAGGTTAATTAAGGTGGTAGTGGTTACACCATGGCTTACCTCGGGTCAGTTTTTTCTCATTTATCAGCATATTACACAGCTTCGAGCAAGGGACCTTGCTTTATACTGTATATTTCAAATATAAGCCGCTTTAATTTTCCTCAATATGCTTGTGCATAGTATTGACCAAGTTAATACGGAAAACCCCAATTACATCAATATAAGATCATGAACATAAATATGCTATAATAGTACATTTAAACTTTGGTTAGTTATATAATGATAATCATAATATAGTCGGCAAAGTAAATTTATTCTATTATTCTTCTTGTTCTGAACCACTTTTATACGATGCATTTTAAATATATTATATTCGATATTATTATTTTCATGTGCATAGAGAAAGGCATCGCAGAGAAATTACGGCAAGCCTACGTTATCGGAGTGGTAATAATAAATAATATACTTATTACGATTTGAGGAAGTACGTAATATAATACAGATAGAAATATACTCATTGAGGCAGTTGTTGGCATCCTAGATGACTTTAATTAAGTTTGATCCAGGTAGGCATGATTTGATTGGCTTTGGTTATCTTGATTAAATTGGATGGAGCTCATCAACATCACGATGATGATGCTATCGGACGATACATATGGTTACCGCCCGGAATTTCGGTCAAGCTTGCCTGCTTCATTTTCTCCCCTAATGCCTCCGCAATGATTACAATAGACACATATTCGTACATATCTGTGTGTCTATACATAACGATACAGATATTAACTATCTAATACATAGATATTTATGTGTATACAATGTACATTAAGTCTCTTAACATTTTTAGGATTGCATACAATGGTTGTAAAGGCATTTGGGATTGAATTTAGCTTATACTTTTATTTCAGCAGGAGAGTAAATCGGTCTTTGTGTTGTAAACTAAAGCCGTCATAGCTTCGTAGTTTTGAACAAGTCTTTTCAGTGTTGCATGGGTTGTTGGGCAAACGAACCCCCTTTTCTTCGTATATACATACATGCACACAAGACGTGCACGCATTAGTTGAAACGCGACTTTTGAAGAGGGATGATCGTGCTTGTGTAGCTGCAGCCACAACAAGCGAACTTAACCATTTTTTACCACCACCGTCGCCGGTTTTAACATTCGTCTTTGCTCTGTGTGTCAGTTCACAGTTGTGCTGTGTATACACGTTGGCAGTTGGCAGCTCAAGGCAAAATTCTATAGAAAATAACCCTTTTGCTTGATTGTCTCTTCGTCTATTTCGTTAATGAACAATTCATGTAAGAAATTAGAGATCCTGTGCAAATTGAAAATTTTCTTGGTTTTTACATTATTATTGGCATTAATTGAACAATCATCAACATCTTTCAGAAAGGAAAAATATATAAATCTTTCCTGTTAAATTTTGTAGTTTCTCATCAGCAAAAACGTCATCTCTCAACTGTGCGTATAGTGCATGTGCAAGATGTGCATCATCGTTATCTCCTCTTTAGTGCAATTAAGAAAACAAACAAACTATAGCTAATTAATATGTAAAAGAGTTGGAAAATTTTTGAGAGGGCAATGAAGCAATTTACATGAGAATCACACAAATCCAATTGTAGTTTTTATATGCCTTGTCTACTTGTAACGAAAAATGAGTTAAACATACATAGACTAGTACACAACGCTATAATACAAAGCGAACTGTTGACAGCTCTAAGAGAATGCAACGAGTGCTACAAAGTACCAGCAAGTAAGAAAAAGTGAAACACGTTGCAAAGAAAATGTCCTGTGTTTGTATGTGTTCCTTGATCTCAAATTCCTTCTTCCACATTTAATTCAGTTATAGTAGCACTGTGTTCTTATTGGGTGAAGGAAGTACATTTCATTATTTTTCCATCCGTGTTTATTGTCAAAGTTTGCACCATTCAAGTCGCCTGGTACAGTATAAATTAAAAGGAAATGTTGAACAATTATGCGTTCCATTTGTACACTCCTGTTCTTAATTAAATTCTAATTACATTTCGTTATAATGAGAGTAAACAGTTATGGGTTATTGTATGCAAGATTTTCCAAAGAGTCGACAGTCACAGTAGTTATGTTTCTCCCAGTATTTCTCTAAATAATATATTTTTGACTGTTAATAAAATATATTGCAGTATTGTGAAGAAAACGAGTACGAAGAAGAAAAGGGTGAATATTATGTTTAAAGTGTAGAGCTATTGAATTTCGTTCGAGAAGAAGAAGTGGGTGCAATACTTGCGACAAAAGTTTTATGTTGTGCGGAGCATACAAACGCATTGTAGGAAAGAGTAAAAAGGAAAATTATAACTTGTGTGGTGGCTGTTGCACAAATACATGTACTACGTTATTTACATTCACCACCTCTGTTCCAGCAGCCTGTGAATAATGGCAGCGAATGGAAGAGTTAATTAAAGCCAGTCTCCAAGAAATATTGTGGACATCTGGAGAGTTGTCGTGTTGTTTAAGCACGTAACGTGTACTTTATAGATTTTGTTATAAAATATATTTTCCTGCAAGAGAGTATACTCAGATGCACGTGTAGTGTACATTGACATTGACAGTGCAGTAGTTATAAGTGCAGATATGTCGAACATCCTGAAAACAAGGAACCACTTTTCTTTGTCGTCACAAGGGGTACGTCTTTTTGTGCTTTTTATATAAAAAGAATATTTTCTCTTTTATTATAGTATTTCAGGTCTCGCTCTCTGTGGACGGAACACATTTTCCCTAGCAGAAAAGTGAAAATGAAGTTTTGATTTGGAAATAATATTACTGTTATGATTATCGTTTTCTGTCATCCTTAAGCACATTGTGATGCAGTGACGGATTAATAGGAGCAATAATGAAAACAATATTGTTCTACTTCCACCTACCTACACTTCTTCCAGTATATTATAGCAGTATAATTTTCAAAGTTATTGCATTGTATCAGGTGTTCACTATTACTGCAATAAGCATGCAAACAAAATTTACAACCCTTTTTTGGCAAGAAAGGCAGCAGCAGGCACGCGGGAGTGAAGAAAAAGGGAAATGGTAGGAGTATGCCTACCTACCTAATAGGAATTTGAGTATGAGTCTAAAAACTCCAGCAGAGCCTGTAATCTGGAATGCATAAACAGATTGTCTTAAGTCGTGGGGTTGGAATGATGCTGTCGCAGTAGTACTGTAGCAGCCGTGACAGCAACAGCTTTTCCCGGTATTAGTACCGTCATCATCAACAAGAAGAAATGATTTCTCTCGCGCTTGGAAGTTGTTTGCTTGGATAGGAGTACACACATTACAATGTGCATGTTATCTTTATATGTCTAAGTAATAGCTGTATACATTTTACATATGCAATTGTCAACTTGTGTTTGTGAAATTGCCTTTCATTTTTATTTATATTGCTCCCGCCGGCATTAATATAGTCGTTTACTGTACGTGAGTCTACTTCTCTAGTGTCTCTCTACTCTAGTCAAGTCCAATCTTTTCAGCTTGTGCGTTTGTCATACGCAATATTATTATCATATAGACATAAAACTCAAATCATATATTCCTACATAATAACATTCTGTTTTTCTTGCTTGTTGTAACTTCATTGGAGATTTTGAGACGTCTCTCGTAACTTTTGCTTGAACCGACAATGATGATCCCATAAATTCTGTGGAAAGAATAAAAGCGGATATGGTCTTGTCCTCTGCAAAATTGATTCAATAATTTTGCTAATGCACGTCACTCTCTCGAATTCAAATTTAGGGAATAATTTATTGCCAGTAATTCCACTTATGGTTATGAGATGAGACAGTTGGTAATGGGCTTGTGGATTCCTCTGAAACTTTAAAAGTGACTCACAAACACAGTATTAATAAATGACATGTGGAGGATCTATCATTGATAATGTGAACATGTCGGATGTAGACCTGGCACACCCAGATCATATTGTCTGTACTTAAAAGGAAAAACATGTGCTGTGGCTGTTTACTAAAAGGACGTTCAGGAGCAAATGGGCACATGAAATATGCATGAATTGATTTCTCTGTCTCTCTTTCCCTTCTCTGTATTAAGTAATGGAGAAACGCAAATCCAAACGTCAAATATAAAACGTTTTCAAGGAAAGTAGGCGAAAACTGAGCACTTACATATTATCCATATTTTTAGATGAGTGAAATGAATAAGTCCTTGGAGGTAATCTTAAGGCATTAGTGTGATTATTACACACTTGCTGCGCCATTCTTCTTTACTGACGTACATGATTCACAAAACACTATAAAAGTTGTGTGCACTCTTTCACTATTACTCTATATATGAGTCGATTGAATCTAATATTGCCTTTATTTGATGCATGGCCCAATCTTTGCAAGAAGAAGCGGAAACTGATACATATTCGGATGTGATGGATAATATGTGATAGGGGGAGTGTGTTGGTCTGCTGTGTGAATGCAATGCAATAATAATAATATGAGAGGAAAGAAGGAAGGAATGAGTTCCTTCACGAGCAAAGGAAAGAGGAGTGAGTGGAGGATGATTCTGTTTGATATGGCCATAAATTTTGTGATTGCTCTTAAATTATGAAAGGCAATTCCAAAGATTGACTTTGGTGTAACTTGAGCTGCCTTATATACATCAAGGCAGACTTGTTATATAAAATGTGTATGTTTGTACTTTTATCTATTACAGAGGGCTTACTCTATGCATTTTCCCATACCAACTTTTACCTTTCTCCTGAGAAACTCTTTCCTTCGTTACTTTGGGAAAGCCACCTTCAACTGTTACTTTTCTCCTGCAACCTACAAAACTGCAGAATATTATTACTACTGATTGTTGGAATTGCCATTCAAGCATGATGCTCTGTTTATTTTCTGCTGAACCTTTTGCAACTCCAAAGTTAGTTAGATTTGTGATGCCACGGTTGGATTCCGTATAAATGAGTAAGTCATCGAGAAAGAAACTTGTTCATGTAATAGTCTTGATAGGTTCTAACATAATGTTTTTTTCTGGTGATCTTTGTACTATTATAGTAGCATGCGCTAGTCAACTAGTCAAAAAAGCTTTAGTACATTTTCACACAACTTTAATACATTCTATTTGAAAGTCGTGAGTTCTTAAGTAGACAAAATGGCCTGGTGGTGCTGATGCTGGGCTAGGGGTACACTGACATTCGTGTGCTCTCCGGCATGACTTTTTTGGTCGGTGCTAAGCATAATATTTTAGATTGGTTCACTGACTGAGAGCCAGCTTCGCCAGAGAAGAACTAGAGAACAAAGTGCTGCAAGATGTGGGATAGTCTACAAGCAAGCAGTAATCTTCACTAGTGGTACTTCAACTATTATGCCATGCCAGAGAGAAGAGAAAACCTTCACTTTTATTAAATTACATTAGAAGAATGAGTAGTTGTGAACACAAAGTCACAAGTCAACTTAGACTAGCTGTAATACATTTATAATACATTTTACCGGTCTGGACACATAATGTTAGATTAGAAAAACTACTTTTAGTTGATTCGAGTAAAAAAGTGGCAGTATAACTTACAGCACACATTTCCACTCACCCATCCGTCCAGATACAGAAGAGAAAAGTTTAGCGTAAAAGGAATGGAATCGGTATAAGAAAAGAATACTGTATCATATCCACACAGTAAACATTCTATTATTTTTATGTATACTTATGCGGCTAAGAAGTTACGTACACACATTTTGGCTATTACGAAGCAATGTTTTCTAATAGCATTTCATGACTATACGAGTGACTTTTGCGTATGTGCTTGTACTTTCACTACTTACATAATTTACTTTGGTAAATAGCAATGATGATGGTAATAAGTTTATTCTATGGAACATGTAACGACACAATAATAATGTTTATATAGGGAAGGGAGCAGTGTTGTTCTTTCCAACCTTCTTTCTCTCTAGTAGTAATTTTTGAAATGTGTGTATTAGATAGGTACAAAAAGGGCAGGAACTCCGCTTTGTACAGTTTTTTTTATTTAATTCTATTTTTTGAGATGCTCTGATTAAGTTTGACCAAAAATTACCAAGCCTTAGAAGAAAAAGACAAAAGTCGCAGGGGAAGACTGATGATAGGAGAAGAGCGCAGCATACTCAGTAACAAAAATGGAAGAAAAGTGATGCCATTCCCATCACGGGAGAATCGAGATGGAAAAGCAAGAACACTGATTTCTCTAGACAGCAGCACACCAGGAAAAGGTTCTGGTCTGATGCGGAGTATCCGTGTCTAGCCCACTTACTTTAGCTCTTCCATAATATCTTGTGGCCCATTATAAACTCTAATTACATTAATGGGCTTGTTTTTTACACAAGGAGCTATGTTTCTGGATTGACTTTTAGTTTTATTACAAAAAGTCCTTCAAAATGACATCACTGTTTGTGGAGCAGATGCCAACTATACACGCAGGAAGGGTACATTTTGACCATCTTGTATTTTTTAGAAGAGAAAAGAGAACGCAGGGGGAAAATCTGCACATTTTTTCTACTTTCCCTTTTTCCCTTCAAACGATAACGGAACAAGAAGAGAGAGACAGAGATGGCAGTCATTCTCATCATCATCGTCTCCCTTCTGCCATTACTTTATGATATTACATATGTACATAAATGATTATGTACTTAGCTAGATGAATGTGCCTTTCGTGTGAGTGTGGGCTGTCCTTCAAACGTACACATTCATATTACTTTTTAACTATGAAAAACTTGTATAAAACCGCACCATATACTATATGAAATGCATGTATTAATCTAAATTCCATCTAACGGATTGGTTTTCTGGTAGATTACGCCAAAATAAGTAAATTCCATTAGTTTTCCCTTTTATGTTTTGGACTCTTTTTCGCGGTGGCGATGTTTTTGTTGCTGGAGCTATTATTATGATATGATTGCTTTCACTAGCGACGTTGCGTTGTTGGCTGCTGTTTTCCTTTTACTTTCTTCTTCTTCGTCATCCTTTTCATCATCAGATGCATCATCATCAAATCTATACTGTATGTATTATATACACACCCCCACAAGATCCACCCAGCTAGCGCCTCTGTCATCAGAATGATTAAGGTGGCATGCCTCTTAACGCTGCCGCGACTAACACCACTGCCGACACGACTGCTCCAATTCCATTCACTTACATGTCGGCTTTCTCATTTCATCATCAAAAACAATATTGTAAAAGCTCGATGCCAAGCTGCAACAGCTATGCCAAGTAGACAATGAATGATAAATATGTCTCTTCCTTTTACGAGGAGTCAGTAGTAATGGATAACATGGTGAAAATTTTGCACGGAAACTTTTATGCATCATCGTCTATTCAGCCTCTCATTAAAAGTTGTACACAAGCTTTTACCACTCATCATCATCAGTTGAAGTAACAATATCACAAACTACCATTTGTAGAGAGAGAGAGGCAAAAGTTGCTACCGGATGAAACCTAGTTAGTGATACAAATGGGCATGCACAACTTAAGTACACATTTCATCTATTACATTTTGTTTTTCATTATGATATTGATGATGGTGCATATATTATTTATATACCTATATCGACTTGGTAGTTACTCTCATAAAGTCTCTTACAGGAGCAGGGTCGGGCTGCTTTAATCAAGAAAATTAAAATGGGGGAAAGCATTGAATTGTCGATGATCATCATCATGATGGCACGATGACGTTGATGATGAGCCTTGTTTTTTCAACCAAACAGTATACATGATATGACGAGGAATAATGTGCATAGTACGCTGCTTGCACTGTACACACAGTCTTTTTAAAGGTTTTTCTTGTCTCGTGTTCAATCTACTGATATGCTCCGGCTTTTTATATGGTTTGCATTGTCTTTTAACACTTGGCAGTAATGATGACGATGATAATGATCAAGCGTTGCTGGAGGCCGATAAATAATGCTCATTGTTAGTTAGTAGATTAGTCATCAACGCTGATGCTGATGAAGAGAGTGTGTATATTTATTTGTATACTTTTATTTAGTTAGTCTATGAGCTCTCTTTGACTTTTTATTCTGGCCCGCTCCTGTCCGTAACAACAACTAATTTCGCCAATCACTAATTGTAAATTAAAGTGAATCAAATTTCCAATTAGCTAATCAGAATGGGTGTACGAGAGAATCTCTAGAGATAAGAGCATAACCGCGCCATGTTATTAGTAGAGGCATGCAGCAACTTTATAATCCTCCAACATTTGAAAATTAGTACGAATGAAGGGAATGTATTAATAAATGGGCAAATGAAGAGGTGTGTTTGTTTGGTTTGTTTTATGTTGTGGTTCCTCTTTTGTGACGGTACAGTTCACTGTGTAGCGGTCGTTGCAGGTATATAGAAAGTCGGTTTGTTGAAGATCAGCATCATTATTAGTAGTAGTGAGGGTAGGGAGTTTGGTGCACCTCCATTTGAATAACATGGGAAGGTATACCCCATCCATGT
>JAQFYG010005332.1:0-10048 GCA_034694325.1 Entomobrya corticalis
AGATATGGCCACTTGCAGGTGCTTATCAGGTCCTTAACGGGCACCTGCAGATTTCAAAATCAATAGGTCAAATCCTCAAGTCCTTTACTATGTGTATACCAAATTTGGCGGAAATCGGTCAAGCCGTTCTCAAGTTACAGCGCGGACGGCCAGACGGCCGGACGGACGGGACGGACGGAGTACAATCTTAGTAACTTGCGAACACGACGCAAGTTAATAATGTTGAAATAGAAACAGCGAGACGTAAAACTGTTTCATTACTTGCTTTTTTCTTGATGCTTTATTTTTGCAAGGTTTGACTACATTTTGCATAAAATAAATAACTTTGTTCTCCATGTTTTATAATAAGGCAGAAAACTGTCATTCTAATATATATCCATTATAAATTTACTGCTAAAAGAATTGCACCTCGACAAAAAATTTACATCTCATCCAATTTTTTTCAAATATCTATTTTGACAAAGTAACTCGGGGCAGCTATATCTAGTTGCTTTTTCATGATGTACTGTCATTTGCGTTTTATATTAAAATTGTGGCATTCACTAGAAGCCAAAGTTAAACTTTTCATTTTTTCCATGATAAAATTATTTAATGTGTGCTGTAATAATGTATTTTATAAGTAGTACGCAAAACTTAATGCTTTCATAGGTTTTATAATACACGGTTCCAGGACAACTGCCGAAAGAGAATAACTTCCAAAAACTGATAACTGCCACTAGGACAACTACCACTCAGACGACTGGTACCCAGATAACTGCCACCCGGAAAACTACCACTACAATTTTTTCCTCAATTTAAAGAAAAAAAAAAGTTTTCACCAATTTTAAAATGTTTTCACCAATACCGTATTGATATGATAACTTTCCGCCAATTTTAATACCAATTCAATCACGTTTTCACCTATTAACTATAGTATCCTGTCGCTTTTCAACTTAATATAACACAACCTGACAAAATTGGTGAAAACATGCGGGACGTGGCAGCTGTCCGAGTGGCAGTTATCCAAGTGTACGCTTTCAGTATAGGACAGGACCAAAGGAAACGCCGAAACCATGGATTGTTTTTTGCGAACCTTGTACAACGTTTCATTGCTGTGATTGCATCTTCAGAGCAAATATATATGTTGCCGAGTTCACTAAATATGTAGAGAATAGCAGTGCATGTGTAAGTTATTCCAATTGCACAAGCAAAGAAGATAAATAGCTGCTGCGATACGTCTCCGTTTGAGACAACAGTAATGAGAAAGAAAAAGCAACTGATTTCGCTCAAGATTCCCCCGATGGTTAAGCCACTTACCACATCAGAATACACAGCTCGAAACTGCGTCAGCAGTACTTGAAGTTCTCGAAAAACTATCCAGATGTCCCTTAATTTGGTACTACCATATTGTTTGTCAATAAGGTCTATTTCCCTTTAAAAACGCAGAAATAAAACCATGTTATTGCATATCTGATATAATGTTTGTATTTGATATCATGCACCAAAATATTATTGAAAATAGGATGTACCTCCGAAACGAATTGATATATTTGCATATTTTGTACGCTTTGATCAACAGCATGAATGCGCACATGCCAATATGGGAATTAATAATCGTCCAGAACGCAAAGTGTAACAAACTGGATAATATTCTCGTACCGACTTCAGCTGTGTTTCCCCAGTCAATGCTTTTTAACTGGCTAAAGTTTTCTCCAGCACATTGTGAGAGAAGCCAGTAAAAGGGTGCAAGCGATGGTATGCACGGATTTATGAAAATGTTCAAAGAAAAAACAATGGTAATGTGGAAAAATCTTGAAAAAAGTAGAAAAACTACTTTGAATAATTGTGGAACAGGATTAAAGGCATTTCTCCATCGAATTCCATCAAGAACCAAATTGTTGAATAAACTGACAACTTGACTTGTTCTCTTCACATTGCAAAAGTACATTGGCAGTCCACAAGTAGCCGGACCAATCGTAAATATCAAATAAACTAAGAGCATGTTGTCGTTCCAAATCATTGGGAAATCAAGAATGGTTTGTATCGCACAAACTATAAATATAATTACAATAAAAGGAAGCTGTATTTTGTGGATTCTAACAAGTTTTTTTCTATCTTTCAATTTTAGAAGCCTTTTTTCATCGTCCCAAAAAAATGGCAAAACACCATAGAAGTCTGCGTTTTTGAAAATGCAATTACAAAGCTGGTAAATATTCATGTCTTTAGTTCCATCAAAGGAAGCAACTTTTGTATTCTTAAAACGTAGATATGGGTAAAAAGTAAATGTGAACAGCAAAAACTTTCTTTTTATTTGGCAATGTTTGGTGCGAATGAAATGCTTAAAAAATGACTAAAAAATAAAAATGAAACACTGCAGTAAGTTGTAACAAATGCAAAGACCTTGTGATATATTATTTTCTAGTTTTGTATACAGTAAACTACGGCAAAAAAGCGAGACAGCATTTCTTTACAAGTTGAAGAGCAGTTTTAATTGGTGTTATTAAATAATTCGGAAACAGCTTTGCCTACATACATTATTTATTTGTCAGTTGGTTACACTTTTACTGCCCTTGTTTTTTAATTAGCGTTTTCCGGAAATCAGTAATTACCAATTAAAAATAGTTGGCATTATTATTTTTAAAATGTTGGCATGCTGTAAATATTTGAGTTGATGTTTTATAAAATACTCAATTGACCAATCAACTTTTCAAAACTATCTGTAAAAGTATTGTGAAAATTCCTAATTAGAATCATAATATTGAGTTCAGAGTTTTTGTTGTAATTTTTTGGGTCGCAAGAAAATGTACCGTTTATTACAATTTAATAAAAACAAGTTTTGATATCGTTACTGCATATTTACTTTTTTGTCTCCTTTTGCTCCTAACATTTCATAAATTTGCAAATTGAGTCCTCAAAAGAGTCACAAAGAGGCTTAATTAACACTTAAACTTCCCAAAACAGATCTGCGATTTAAATACGCAATTACAAAATTTTAAATATTATTGTCCTTCTAAAAATTGTTGCCAAAGAAATGCGTTTATACTGACAACACAACAGAGAAACTAACGCAATTGCATGTGTGCGGAAAAGTTTTTTTTCTGAGAAAAAGCTTGAAAGTAATAAATTATTCAAAAATTGATATATGAAACTGAACATTCTATATTTCTCAAAAACAAACGTGCATACCTTGAGCTTTTGTCGTGATAATTCGTTTAACTTTTAATTTGATAAGTTTTAATCTTGTCGCTTGTCGGTTTTGTGCATATATCAAAATATGGATTTTTCATGGAAATGTTTTTACAAAATTTCAGATTGAAAACATGTACAAAAAACCGTATGTTTACTATTAATTAGACTAGCGTACACAGTTTTTACTTGTTGTTTTTTGACAATGTCGTAATCCTGGACTTTTTTATCGCCTTTGTTTATCTCTAATGTAACAAAATAGTAATCTGTTATCTGATATAAAGGACGGTTTAGGTTGTTTTTTATGAACAAGAAATAAATAAGTTCATCTCCTTGAACAACGTTTAGGGCATTTCTTATTTTGACTTATATATTTCTAAATGATGTGTTACCTAGCTTTAGTCGATGTAAAAGTTATTTAATAAAGTTAACTGAAAATCTATACAAATTATCTGTCATTACAATATGCAAAGATAAGGCAGACCACTTGTTATTCCAAAATACGCATGACTGCAGATATGTTCACTGTTTTATGCCTCTATTTTTAGTTCTACTTCAAACACGACGTGGAAGACGCTGCTGCATCTTTGGATGAGCTTTAGGTCCACAATTACGAAACGTGCTGAATTGGCAGCAAAAAATATATGAAAACAAACGTATACTGAATAGTTCTAATTCAGACAATAAATGTATTTTGTATACCTCCAAAAAATGTTTAGCCATTTAAGTTGCCAAAACGAATATACGTATCTTAATGAAACAAACGTATATGGCATTTTATAGTAGTGTGGTAATGTGTTCATCTTACAAACGTTTCAAAGGTTATTTTTGGTTTAAATTTTTAAAGGACCAAATTACTAAAACTTCATAAATATTCTCGTTAAGACGGATATTTTTGATACTTTTGAAAAAATGATAATAAAATATTTAGAAAACTTTCACTTGCTGCAAATATTGTATTTCATGTTATTGTCGCAGGAAAGTGAAATCGATCCGGTAATTTGGTTGCCAACAAGTTTTAGGCTGATAATTATCTACGCATGAAGATATTTTTACCCGATTTCCAAACAGGGATTGATGGTCAAGGGGTAACTATATCAAATTTCCCCCAAATAAAAAATTATATTCCAGGTCATCGAATCCGGTAAAGTTCACAATTCTTTTTGCTCTTTATTGTGGCAAATTTATCGAGTAACAATTATTTTGTAAAAGGACAATTAACTTACTCTTTATCTTTGTAATCCCTTGAAAATATACTAGTCGCTACTATAGTTATTGCTCAAAAGAAAACTAGGAAATGAAGTTGAATGAAACATGCATTTCTATGAGTGCTGCTCCAGTATTCACAAACACTTTTCCATTGAATAACATAGGATGTAGGAGCCAAGAAGCAACAAGAATGCAAAACAAAACAAGCGAACTTTTAGGCAACTTGCATTCAACTCTGACATTTACTTTTATAATAGTCAGACGATTAAATATTTCTAAGTAAATACGCTATGCAAAACTTTTTATTGTCACAAACGAGCGCAGTCGAACGATGGTAATTTTAAGTGAAAGTATTCATGATTATTTTATTTATTTAAATTGAAATCAATAGTTCATTAAATTTTCGTATAGTAATCATAGTTTAAAACGCATTGCAGAATATGCATAATATACCTTGAAATCACGCACAAAGGAAAAGCCAAATGTACTTTAATTTTACATGAATACTAATTTGAAAATATCAAATTTGCATTTTTCGTCACAAATTACAGTAAACAGTAAGATGTAGTTATTTTGGTGAGTTAAATGTACAAAATATTTACAAAAACACATTTTATTTATGACAACCATGATGAGTCCGTTTAAGGAGTTGGTTAAATATAAAAATTGTACATAGTCACAAAGACAACTAATAGATGCCTAATAGCAGGCAATATTCTTTCCGATATTTTTACATTTTAAGGATCGTGTTGTTTGTCGGCAAGGCCATCGTATCTAGCCACCCGCATGCAGATAGGTACATAAAAATGCGACACTTTTAGTCACTAAATGCCATTATTTTATAGACAGATTTGAATATGAAAACATTTGTTTGAAAAATATGCGCCTACTTCAGTAAAATCTATTTTGGGTTCTAAATAAGTATTGAATTACAGTAGTTGTTAAAGTTTCCGACTTGAGTTAATAGATAGCCGTGCGTTAAATACAAGACAACGGTTTTATTCAGATTATTACTGACATACATGAAAAACCAGTCATTAAAAAACTACTACTTAAAAGCAAACTATAAACGTAAAATTTGACTTTTTTGTAGCAATGAACTAGTGGCATATTGTACCGTATATATAGAAGTACTTCAATGCTAAATAAGCAGCTTGTATTTCATATATTTATTTCACTCCTTCTAACGCGACAACTCTAAAGAACAAGTAGAAACCCATCAATTGGCGCAATTTATAAGTTGAAAATGAGCCACGTGTAGTTTGTTTATGAATAATTATCTGATTTTTGGACATGCCACAGTAGGTAACAAGACGAATGTTCGGTGATAGCACATGGCTTGGCTACATATCTCTCTATTCTAATATATTATTGATGCCCATCAAACATTTCAAAAATACAACTTCCAGCGGTTTTTGTGAGATCCCGGCTTGATTTCTGCTATAAGCATAAACATTTACCATATGTAAAAGAGAAACCGCTAATGAGTTGCAATATTTAGCATAACATTATGTTGATACAGGAAATAAAACAGCTCATACATTTTTCATGCAGCTTGACATTCAGTGGTAGTGGCTTGTTATTTCGGGCGACTTGTGTAATTTTGACTTTCACTGCTTTCACTTTTTGCACATAGTTTCGAATTTCTAAATTGAACATTTATTTAAAATTTTCGGTGAATATAAATAACTTTAGATATGATTCTATCGAAACTAAAAATCAAAAGCCAAAATATAAAATTAAAACACAACATGCCAGATGTTTTTCTACAAACATAAACTTCAAACTATGTAGGGATAAATGATTTAGATTAAAGCTTTTGCGCGGAAATTTATATACAAGGAGAACATTTAGATGTTCGCATTGAAATGTAACTAAAAAAAGACCGAGAAATCCTCGACGTCGTCTTTTGAAATTACTCATTTCTTGGCTGTGTTGGCTATTTTATCTTGTACAATCATAAGTTAATATTATAGCCTGAAATATGCTAGTATTATAAAGATTTGTGAAGAACAGTAGGCCTAAACAATATTAAAGAAAACAAAATGTTAGTAGATAGCAGACACAGCGTAAGTACTACTCTAAGCTGTTAATGTCAAATTAATAAATAGTTTTGCTACTAGCCCGTTTGGAATTTTCAACACAAATGATAACTTTCTTTTAAAAACCGTACAACAATATTCTGCACGGAGGCTTGGTGTATAAAAATTAAAACTTATCAAATTAAAAATATATTTTCATGCCACAGTGAAAGCTCAAGGTCTGTGTGTGTACTATTCGGGAAAATAGTAGTGTTTTGCTTTGCGTCTCCATAATTTTGTAAAAAATACATATTTGGGCATGTTGACTTCTATACAACTTGACCAATAGCAAACCTTCATACAGATTTGATGCTGAAACTAAACAGAAGAATAATCTAATATTTTTCACGTTAACTCTAAATTTTTCACCTGTCGTCAATATATAATTTGAGAGTTTTTCGTGTGAAAAGGCTCCGGCCAAACATGTATAACTCACAGTTAAAGTCTCCATCACCCTGAATCATGAAGTCCTTTATCGCTTTTGCTTTCTAAGGCAAAGCACAACGGACGTATTTTTCTGTGCTTATAAGGAGTTTCGCTTATAGACAAAACCTCCATATAAGGAACGTTTTGCCTCGATGGAGTTTTTCAGGATTCTCTGGAAACAAAAATAGAGATTTAAGCCCCAAACACATATTATGCATACAAATATAAGCACTAAGTCGATGTACAGGTATTCATGTAAAAAGTTTAATTTTGTAATCAATGCACAATAGTACTTCGTGTTTGTATGCATATGTACACCAAAGCCTTATTTTTTGTCCAAATTTTAAGAATTTTTTCTTATAAAGAGGTATTGTCTTCTGATAGGGATGCAATATGAAGCTCCTTATTAGAGTTTTTGCTAATGAAAAAATTGCTTATAACGGAAGATTTTAACAGGAAAACCTCCACGGGGGTAATTTGAGCTGGTTCTATAGGGAGGTTTTGCATACATAAAGTTTGCTTATAAAGAGGTTGCACAGTATTATATTGTTATGTTATGTGCACACTTAGTATTTAAAATTCCGTGCAAAAGCTTTTTAAAGCAAAACAGCGTTATAACTGATTTTTTTTTTATTTTGACAGAGATACTCAGGGCAGCCCAATTTAGTTGTATTTTGCATAATATACAGTCATTTGCGCTTGATGTTGAGCTTGTGGCAACGACTATACTATGCACTTTTTTATGATGAAATTTTTAAATATGTAGTGTAATAATGTATTTTATAAACAGTATATTACAAAAGCTTTTGCTTAATTGCTAAGTATTACTAAATTCCATAATAGTACTGCTGTTAAAATATACATGCTGTAAACTCTAATTTTAAAATGTATCTACATTAAAAGCAAGCTAACTGTATTATCAACAACAAATTCTTGCATGGTTAGGGGCGTAATAGGTGTCATGAATCGGTCTCCTCCAGAATACACTTTCAATGAAGGTCAAGACCAAATGAATCGACGAAACCATGGATTAATTTTCGCAAACCTTGTATAACGTTTCAATGCTGTAATTACATTTCCCGAGCATACATATATATTGCCAAACTCACCAAATATGTAGAGAATAGCTGTGCTTGTGTAAATTACCCCAATTGCACAAGCAAACATGATAAATGGCTGTTGCGCTCTATTTCCGCTTGAAACAACAGTAATAAGAAAGAAAAAGCAACAGATTTCACACAAAATTGCTCCACTAGCCAATCCAGGTACAACAAAATCGGCATAAAAACTTCGAAATTCGGTCAGCAGTACTTGAAGTTCTCGATAAATGATCCAATTATTTGTCAATCTGGTGTTGTCATACTGTTTGTCAATAAGTACAAGTTTCCTTTAAAAACGAAAATATCAAAACAAAATATATTAGTACATATTCGACTTAAAGTTTCCTTGTAATTTTAATATCTTAATGTTAAAGAACAAACCAATGTACCTTTCGTACAAATTTATATATGTAAATAGTCGGAATACTTTGATCAATAACATGCATGCAGACAAGGCCATATGGGAGGTAATGACTGTCCAGAAAGCAAAGTGTAATAAGCTGACCAAAATTCTTGTCCCGAGTTTTGCTGTTTTCCCCCAATCGATACTTATAAACTGGCTAAGATTTTCTCCGTCACATTCTGGCAAAAACCAGTAAAATGGCACAAGGGACGGTATGCACGGATTAATAAAGCAATTCAAAGAGAAAATAATTATAAGATGGAAAAAATTTGAAACTAATTTGAAAAGGACCATTAAAAACTGCGGAACTGGTTTGGAGCATTTGTCACTCCAATTTAAGATTTCTGTGTATTGACTTCCATCAAGGACCAAACTGTTAAATAGAGTTACAACTTGTGTCGTTCTTTTTACGTTACAAAGGAACATCGGTAGTCCACAAGCAGCGGGACCAATCAGAAATATAAAATAAACTAAAAGCATGTTATTGTTCCAAATTTTGCGAATATTGTAGATTGTTTGTAACAAACAAAGTAGAAATATAAATACTACAAAAGGAAACTGTATTTTGTGAATTTTGTAAAGTTTTTTATTATCTTTTAGTTTTAGAAGCTTATCGTCATCATCCCAAAACACAGGCAAAATTCCGTAGAAATCAGAATTTTTGAAGACACAACGACAAAGCTGGCAAATATCCATTTCTCCAATTCAATAGTTTAAAACAGACTTTTATTTACATTTCGCTGAAAGAAATAAAAAGTAAAGGCGGACAGCATAAGCTTTTGTTTTGTTCATTGGTGGGAATAAATTTCCTTAAAATGATGAAACTATAAACTAGAAAGCTGAAGTGTAAATGCATAAATGCACAGACCTTGTGATGTACTACTTCCTGGTTGTTTGATAATTACACTAAAAATTTTTTTACATTTTGATTGGCAGCTGTTCTCTTGTGGTATTAAGTACTATTAAATCGAAATGGCTATTATACATTTTGCACTGAAGCTCAGTTCAAACAATCCTGTAAACATATTTTTACCTAGATAAATGGTAATTGGTGTTTTCTGGGAGGCCGTAATTATTAATTTGAAAATACACGGTCCGAAAACAAAAACTAGAAAAAGCAGATTGTCATAAACACTTTGATACTACTGTTATGATTTAGAAACTTTGTTTACGTTGACCTTGAAAATATCATGACTTATTCTAAAAACATACAAAATAAAGTAGTACCGACAATGACGTCACAAATTAGTTTTTCATTGGTACTAACTTAATCATCGCAATGTATTCAATTACATTTTATTAAAAAATCGTTTATAGCAATGCAGTTTATAATAAAACTCTTTGCCACACACTCTTTTTCGTTAGTTTCCTACAGAGGTTGGATTTATTAGCATTGTTTCCTTTTCAAATTAAGTTGAGACAATGGACATATACACGCTTTGTAGTTACATATTTAAACATGTAGACTTCTACGGAACATTGCCATTAGTTTACGATCATACAGAAAGAAGGTTGAAACTGAAAGATTCTAAAAGATTTTACAAGATTCAAAAAATACAGTTTCCTTTTGTGTTATTTATAATGCTTGTTTGTGTGATTCAAACAATCCATGATTTTCCCAAAATTTGGAACGATAACGTTTTGTTGGTTTATTTTATGTTTTT
>JAQFYG010005333.1:0-10047 GCA_034694325.1 Entomobrya corticalis
AAGTGCACTTATCCAAGTGCAGATATGAAAGTGCACATATCCAAGTGCAGATATGCAAGTGCACTTATCCAAGTGCAGATATGAAAGTGCACTTATCCAGGTGCAGATATGAAAGTGCACATATCCAAGTGCAGATATGAAAGTGCACTTATCCAAGTGCAGATATGAAAGTGCACTTTTCCAAGTGCAGATATGAAAGTACACTTATCCGAGTGCAGATATGAAAGTGCACTTTTCCAAGTGCAGATATGAAAATGCACTTATCCAAGGGCTGACACGAGAGCTTATTCAAATGCAGATATGAAAGTGCACTTATCTAAGTGCAGATATGAAAGTGCACAAAAACCATATTTAAAGCGGTATCTATGCTAAATAAGTAATTTATTTTGACAATATTTTTATGATCGGTTGATCTGCTTCTAATAAAGAAATGGCATGTATTTTATTTTCCCTGAATTTGTGAAAATTCCTTTCTCAGTTTTGGGATTATTATTCATGTAATGAGTTTATTCAGGATTTCTGGAAAAGAGAGCCATTTTACAGAGAAAAATGAGTTTTTTAGACAAAAGTATACTTTAATGTTGAAATGTTTATGCATTTACTTAAACATAAACCAGCGAGATGATGTATGTAGGTATATATTTCTCTTAATCGTGAAGCAAGTAAAAAAAGTTCTTCCTTTGTTTCCTCAGCTTCCGGTGATACTTTCACTATCTACTAGGTAGGCATTAACTGCTATTAGGATAAAATGGATATTTGGATAAGATTTAGTTAGTCAGAAGCAAAGTAACCGAAGTAGACGCTTAAACGCAAACTATTCTAGACATGGCAATTTTAGTTTGCAGTTTTTGAAGGGATAGGTCTGAAAATGATATGGACATTGGAAGTAAGTCGCATACGACCAAAAGGAGAATATTGGGGAAAGAAAGCAAAGCTATGAATGTGTGTATATTGGATTGATATGCAAAATGAATTATGAAAACATCGTTGGCTTTTTGTTCATACGTGTATATTACAGTTTCACGTTCTCGTCCAACTTTAGTGTTTTTTCTCTGTTCCTATCTGTTTATATTAGGTACATTTATTTGATAAAGCATTGAAATTAATAGTTTAAATAACCAAGTCTGTTCTAGCTATGTGATTGATGATTTCTTGAGTACCTAGTTTTATTTTCCTCGTCGTAGGAGCCCTTTCCAATCTGGCGTTGTGATTATTACTTCTTAATCTTTAATTTAATTGTGGTGGCGTTATACTTTTACATATGTTTATTGGACCCAATTACATGTTAAGCAGCTTCCCTCTATTCTTAAAACACTACCAAAATATGAAGTTCCCACCGAATATTATGCTGCTGCTACCAGCAATCCGGCTCTTCCAAGTTTTGATAAAATTGTGCACACATTAATATTACAATTACTTCTTTTTTTCTCCAAAATGTTTTCCGGCTTTGATGGTTTTGATCCTCACCACGTCGCACTCTTATCTTTAGAGTTTTCAATTTTCCTCCCAATTTCCAATCCTTCTCATGTGATCTTGATCCATTCTATTCTCGTAAAAACACAAAATAATTTTCCTTTCTTTGTGTGTCTCGCCACTTCCATATTAAAATGTGTCCCACTGGTTTATACTCAATACACTCCAGTCTTCAACTTTTTACATGGATTAGACCATTATCGCGCTCCAAGCGCCAATCTATGTTATTACCTATAAACCTGTCAAAAAATAAAACTTGACACCTGTTACCTGACGCCAGCATTTCTCATCTCCATGGATTGACACATTGACAGCATTTTTTATAAAAACGATAAGAAATATATACCGCCATCATATAATCACTTCAATTTTTGCAGTATTAGCAATGACATTAGTAGTGGTAATATGATCACGATCATATTTCATCCCTTTCGTTTTCAACACTTCCAAACTATCTGCTAAAGGTTGCTAAATGCTAACTTATATTGGTATTTGCCATAAAAAGCCATAAAGCCTATGTTTATCGAGTAGTCAGGTAAATGACATGAAATAAAAAACGATAATTGGTTGTTGTTGTTGTTATTTGGATGTGAGTGCTACAGTCATGCCAGCTCTCTTTCAACGCTGACATGATGGCCAATTAAAAAATCAATTGATACTTTATATTAAACTATTGTCCCGGCTTGTCAGGTGAATTGGCGATGGTGATACAGTGCCAAAATGCAATTTATTGACGCTGAAATTCCTTTTTATTAAGTGCCAGGTACTGGTACTTTGAAATAATACATAGTGGGAGCGAAAAATGTCCGTCTGTCTGCGAAATAGCTCAAAAATGCTTCAACCGATTTTGATGAAATTTGGTATGCATATACAGGTAGTATCAAGAAATAACCCTATTGATTTTGAGCAAAATCGGTTAACCCCCAGGGGTCATGGGTCAAAGGTCAACATTTGTTAACATAGCAACATATAGCATGTGATGCATCATTCGAACGCAAATGACAAGGACAACATTGATCAATGAATATTTTTAACCTAAATTATATCTCCAGCACATATCATATACGATACATCATTCACAAGGATCACCAGAAATAATCTCGGCGAAGCCGGGTTTTTACATTATACCTGGCACTTATCTACCTCGGTATTTACCGATTTATTAGTGATCATAATCGGTTTAGAATCAGAAACACAGATTTTTGTGAGAGTTTTCCGTAATCGTTTTTTCCAGGAGTTTTTATAATAGCACCTGCGGAAGACAACGCAACTTTGCTTATACCTCGCCTTGAAAAAGTTAATTCAAAAAAAATTAATATTTGGCGAAACTGTGTCTGTATGTTTCAAATTTATTTTGAATTTACAATGTATGCCGTAAAATCTCAAATAAGTATACTGTAAAAATTGCTTTGTTTTGACGAAGGCAGTAGAATCAATTTTATATTTTGGCTGTACGTTCACGTTGGGTGGTTTATGTTTTGCTGGTAAATTAAATTATATAATGTGGTATTCTGAAAAGAAACGGATGAGCCAATAAAACAGAGGTTAGTTGTATGACCAGAAACGCGTATTAATTTTTCATAATGAAGTATACTACAATAGCCAGTAATAATAAAAAATACAAAGCAAATATTTTCAAAAAATATACCTGAATCCTTCAAAAAACTGAATCACCAACTGACTCAATTTCCCTTGTATATACACATATTTATATCTACCGACATCATATCAGGCCAGCATTCCATGTAATGAAAGATGCTCTTTTATTTGCCGTTGTTCTAATCCCACATTGGTTTCACAATCAATCAACCACGAGCATCCGGTATAGCTTGATGTTCCCGATTCGGTATAATTTCTTTGGTTTCTTGGTCCTTTTCATAATCCATTTCGTCGATATGAACACGTCCTTCTAAAGTCTATTCTGTTGAAGTAGTCGTTGAGGAAGTTTCTTCAGAGATCAATGCCCTTTCATCTCTGCCGGTGATGTTATCACCGGAAGTTACCTCCAAAACTGACAGTTTTTCTGGAAGATGATGGCTTTTGTTTCCAGTGCCGCCACTACTGTTTCCATAATAATTCAGATTGAATCTCTTTGCAAAATGGGGATCCTGCAACAGGCTTTTGGGAACCAAACTCTCCCGCGCTTCCTGATGACTTGATGTATCAGTTTTTTCCAAATTATAAGCATCGCCTCACTACTCGGTCTTTGAATAATTATGTTCATGTTTGGTCATGTTCAATAAAGATACCAGATTTGGAAATAGACTTTATAAGTCTTTGAGGCGGGCTTCTCCTGTTCTGCGCCAGAGATATTGACAAATGTTGTTTGTTGGAAGTCATCAAAGAACGGTTGCGTGTTTGGGAGATCTCCGCAATTTTTTAAGTTTATACAAATAATAAATTTTATGGTTACGTCGACCTCGCAACAGCCGATTTTGAAAGTGAGTTGACTGGGTTTCGGTAGAATTTATTAAAATTTTGTTCGGATGAAAATAATGATCAAGATAAGGATTGGGCATACTTTGGCACAGGATTTGCTTCAATCTCGATCAGTACTAGTTGGAAAACTACGACACAAATTGGGAAAATGATGAAAATTTGTCTGCGAAAATGAAAGAAATGATGCAGTGTGTGCTGGTTAAATATTGATAATTCTGTCAAGAGTTCGATCGTCTATATAACTTTTTCCATGGTCTAAGCTTTTTTCTTTACGTTTTATTCACAATTTTGGGGTACTTTTAAGCAAGTCATTGTTAAAATTGAACAATGGAGTATGTAAAAATAACAGCTATTTATGTTGATCTGTCAAGTATTGAATTGATTCATAGAAAACGTTTGTTAATTTCTGGTAAGTAACAAAGTAGAAAATAATAGAATAAGTTTGTAATGTGATCGGTTAAAGCTGGAAGCAAGATGATGTATATATTTCTCTGAATCTTGGAGAAAGAAAGAAAGAGAAGGCTTACTCTTCTGTTTTCTCAGCCTCTGGTGATAACTTTACTATCTACTAGATAGGGGTTCTTTGCTGTTAGGATAAATATGATTTTTGAGTAAGATGTAGTCAGTCTGAAGTAAAGTAACCGCGGCAGACTGGAAAGCGCAAATAATCCCTTTTTGTTGCCATGCGACGTGTTTTTGTTTATCTCTTGCGTTTTGCTGTGAAAGCAGAAAGGATTATGCTGGCTTTCGATGGTAATTACAAAACAAGAGAAATTTAACAAATTACGGTTTGCATTGGTGATTTTCATAGGGAACTACTGGTTGCTTTTAGGTCTGTCGCTTCTAGTTTGTAGTATTTAAGGAGATGAGCGAGCTAATGATATAAGTTGATATGGACATTGAGAGAAAGTGGCATACTACAATAGGAAGAATATTTAGAACAGAAAGCAAAGCTATGATTGTTTGTGTGTGGATTGCTATGCAAAATGAATTATAATAACTGTTTCCAAAAACACCGTTGGCGTTTTGTTCACGCGAGCATATTTCATTTTCAAATTCGCCCAACTTTAGTGTCTTTTTCTATGTTCATATCGGTTTATCTTTGGTACATTTATTTTATAAAACATTCACATTAATAATTTAAATAATATATGCAACTCTCTACTCTTGTTCTGATTCCTGATAGTTTCTGGTTATATCATTCTCCATTACTGTGCCTTTTTCATTACCCATCTGTTATCAGATAGAATTCTTCTGAACCCATACTGTAATATTTGTGGCGTTATACTTTTGCACATGTTTATTGAGGCCATTTATATGTCGCACAGCTTCCCTCCATTCTTAAAACACCACCAAAAATATCAAGTTCCCACCTAATTTCATGATGGTGCTTCCAGCTATCGGCCCTTCTAAATTTTGCAAAAATGTGCACGCATCAACATTCCATTTTTTTCTGGTTTCCTCCTCCTTTGATATATATATATATCTCCTCGATCCTCTCCATATCACACTCTCATCCTCAACTTTAGCCTCTGCTTCTGAAGCAGACAGAGCTGTGACTTTCCCCATATTTGCCAATCCTTCTTACATGATCCTGATCTCTCACATTTTTTCTTTATCGTTTACTCCAATGTTCACATAAAAATGTTTCCAACTGGTTTATACTCAATACACTGTGACCTTCAACTTTTCACATGGATCAGACCGCCAAGAACCATTCCATATTTTTAAGAACCTGTCAAAAAATAAAAGTTGACGCCTGTCACCTGGCTCCACCATGTCTCGTCTCTATGGATTTACAGCAGTTGGTAATTTTTATTTACCAAAACGATAAGAAATTTATTCCGTCATCATATAATCATTTCAGTTTGTGCAGTATTAACGATGACATTAGTGGTAACGGTTGGCATGATCATCATCATATTTGTAACCCGCTGGTTTTCAACATTTCCGTGCTATCTGCAAAAGGTGCTAAATTATGTTTATATTTGTTTTCCATAAAAAGCCATAGAGCCTATATTTATCGAGTAGTCAGGTAAATGACATGACATGAGAAATGATAACTGATAGTTTGGGTGTGCGTGTCACAGACAAGCCGGCTGTTTTTACTCTTTGACGTGATGGCAAACAAAAAATCAATTGATACTTGAAAACATACTATTATCCAGGCTTGTCAGAGTAGTTGGAAATCCAGTTCCAAAAACTTGTCAAAAGCAAATTCTTTATATAATTGGTCATTTTAATCGTTATAGTATCAGCGACTCAGATTTTTGGTGAGAGTTTTCTGTTATCGTTTATTTCAGGAAATTTTGTGATCACACTTCCAGAAGAAAACCTAGTTTGCTTATAATTCGTATTGAAGAAGTTAATTTAACAACAGTTTAATATTTGATAAAACCCATGCACGCGTGGTTCGGATATTGTTTGAATATACAATATATACCATACCGTCAAAACTCTAATTATTATACTATTGAAACTGCTTCATTCGGACGACGCTAATAAATTTCTATGTATTTTCTGTATTACAAAACAAAACAGATAGCCGCTCTATCAAATCGTTGACATTAAAATTTCTGTGGTATTCGCAATAAAAACGTTGGAGACTACTAAACGATGGGTGAAGGAAACGGCAGTTATTACATGCCAGTGTATCCCAAATTATTTTTCAGAAAATTCAACCGTCAACGCATTATCTATTTCTAATAAATACACATGACATATACGTAGGTATTTATATTAGTCGTGGGCCAACTTTGGGTGCCAATATTAGGTAAATTAGATATATCAGTTACTACGAAATTTCTCGCATGTTTAGGGCAAATCTGTGGACTTGTTATTACAACAATAGTTTTAGCCCTTTTGTTTGTCGTTGCCTAAAAACAGGCATTTGCAAAAAATTCTCGAAATTGAAAATAACACATTAGTTAAAGAAAGTAAATTTGATGTGAATGCAAATTGACTCTCAGTCTCTATGTAAACAATTTTTAAATTAAATGTTGCATATCACATCGAAGCTAAGAAAGTGCCATAAGTACTAGATGCGTAAATAAATAATTTACTAGTACCATATTAGCAACCGGTCATGAAGAATGTCAAAAATACTGTAATTTTTTGCTCTTTGTCGATTTCAACGGTGTCCTAGGACTGAAAAGTTGTAGATGAAGAATGTACAGCTATTCAGGAATAATCTACAATTAAACCCGTATCTGATGCAAATTTGTCTAGTATATTGGTTACGTTCAGTTTCGAGAATTAGGACAACGAAAAAAAATTCCCAGCATTTTTTTTATTTTCGGATTTTGACATGTTACCCAACATGAGCGAATTTGCACACCCAAGTGGAGGTTTGGAATTTTGAATGAAATAATATTTTGTCCAACTATTTGGTCTTCCTTGAAACAATTAAGTTTAGTTGCCTAAGTTTCCTGATATTTTGCTATGGCCGTTTTTGTAAAAATTAGTTCTAAATTTAATGCATAAAAGAAAATTGCATTCCTTTGGCAGATGTTAATTTTTCGGCGTATTATGAAAGGTAAAATCGTTTTAAGACTTGGTTTCTGTAGACAAGAGCTAATACTATTTAAAAACCAATAGCGTTTTCTATTGACTGTAATCCAACGGAAATAATGTTACCCAAATTTGGCCCACGACTTATGGGAATGCCTTCGTATTAGCCGACATTACGCCATGCCAAAATTCCGTGTAGTAAAGAAAGGTGCTCTCTAATTTGCATTTGTTCTAATTCCTCATTTGCTTCACAATCCAGCGGATTGCTCAGGCGGATAGTATTATTCAGCACACATCTTAATGAACTTTAGTCACCCAATTTGGCAACGGATTGGACTTAGGATTATAAAACGGAAAAGAGGAAAGCGTGGTGGAAGAAAACAGAACAAAAAATTGAATCTGGTCTGTAGTCATGCAACAGTTAAAAACTCGTATAATTTTCCAAGATTGCTGTACACAAATGCATGCTCTCTAAGTGCAGATAAAATTGACATGCTGAACTGCATGAGCAGTAATTATGATATAATAGCAATAACTGAAACATGGGGCAATTGTAATAAAGACATTAGTATAAATAACTTCAACGTGCACCAAACTAACAGAAAGATTAAACCTGGTGGTGGTACTGCTATTTATGTTCATAAGAATTGGCCTTGTACGAAGTTCAGTAACTATATTTATAACAACTCGGATGAATTTGAAATAACGTGGGTATTAACAAGGCCACCTTACCTACCAAGAAAGGTTAGTATAATTGCAGTTGCATGCGTGTATTTACCTCCAAGGTGTAAGAAAACCTGTCAATTCAAATTATACAAAAGCTTAATAAATGCATGTGATAATGTCCGACACAAATACGCATCGCCAGGTTTTGTCATTTTAGGTGACTTCAATAAATGGAAGTTTGTTAGTAATTTCGCCAGTTCTGCTAATGTGACTCAGAGTATTAACTTTCCCACTTTCATTGATAGTAGTCAACATACAAGTAGTACTTTAGATCTAATGTTTAGTAACCTATTGAATTGGTATTTTAAACCTGTGAAATTGTTGCCGTTAAAATATAACTCCACATATCACGTATGCATAAGCTGGAAGCCTTTAAGTACAATTGCTACAGAAGACCGGTCTAAGCATAAGCTACTGTACCGAGATTACACAAAAGACAATTTGGCTGACTTTGCCTACATTATTGAAAATATTGATTGGGTGCCTTTTTATGTCTCAACATCTATTGAATTCAAATGCGAGTTTATGCACCTTACACTAACTAATGCTTTTGAAGTTTCCTTTTCCAAAAAGGAAAAAACTGTTTATATTAATAATCACATGTGGGTTACACCAGAAATAATAGATTTGTTTAAAAGGTTTAAAAAGTTTAAAAATGAAGGTGAACAAAAAAGAATGAAGACTGAACTTATAGAAAAAATTAAGAGAGCCAAAAATGTGTATAACCAAAAGTTGCAATGTAAAATAGATAAGAGTCCTGAGTCAATACACTCGTTAGCAAGGTTAGTTTGTAATACCAAGAAAAATATTTCACCCGTGGAGCAGATAGCTCTTGCTGACAACTGTAGTATTATAAGCTCATTAAATAAAATCAACTGTCACTTTACTGCTATTAACAATCGTTATTCACCAATTATTGACAGAAATACTTGTGAGGTTAAAAATAGTGATTGTTTATATGTAAACGAATTTAGTGTACTTAAAAAGTTTGAAAAACTAAATGTTAACAAGTCTAATGTGCCAGGTGCCCTTCCAGCTCGCTTCTTAAAGTTTGCTGCAATACACATTGTACCAATGTACACTCACTTAATTAACTTTAGTTTTAAAGAAAATGTTGTCCCAAGTGAGTGGAAAACAGGATATATAACCCCTGTTCCTAAAGATACCAATGATGTAACCATTGAAACCTTAAGGCCTATAACTCAAACAAATATATATAGTAAGATTATGGAAGAATTTATGTTTAACAGAATTTACGAGCAAATTATTTCTAAACTGAACAATAATCAGTACGGTGCTATCAAAAAGTCTTCCACCGCCCACTATCTTGTATCGTTATACGACTTTGTACTTAAGGCACTGGAAAAGCCAAAAACATATGTTATATTAGTACTTTTAGACTTATCTAAAGCGTTTGATCTTGTAGATCACAATATACTCATTCGTACATTAGAAAAACTTGATGTGAAGAGAAATGACATACTTTGGATTGCTGATTTTTTGCGAGAAAGGAAACAGTGTACTAAATACAAAGACACAATATCATCTCTCCTAGATATAAGCAACGGGACCCCTCAGGGGACAAAATCTGCTGTTCTCTTGTTCATAATTCTAATTAACTTATTGTTAAATGTATTTGAAGAAACTTGTGCTGATGCCAATAATATTATGAACGCTTTTATTGACGACATGTGTATAGCTGAAGCTGTTGAGTACGATGTGAAACCCAAAATAAACAACTATGTAAATATAATAAATGATTGCATGACTGAAAATAAAATGTGCCTTAATCCCGCCAAAAGTAATGTCATAATTATCGATAAGTCTGTCAGTAAAAGATTCAGCAATTTTAAAGTCACAATTAATGGTATTACGATACCAAGTGTAAGCGTGAGTAAG
>JAQFYG010005334.1:0-10045 GCA_034694325.1 Entomobrya corticalis
GGTAGTCGGTACTTAATAAAGTACCTCTTGGTAGTCGGTACTTAATAAAGTACCTCTTGGTAGTCGGTACTTAATAACGCTTTCTGAATTGCAGTAAAAAATAAATATTTATTATATAGTAGGTCATCTATATAATAAACTATACCAGAACCATAAAGATGACCTAACATTTTCCTCATTATTTCCGCATAAAATGACTCATGTTGAACTACAAATAATAAATGCTGTCTCCGAAATGGTTCTTCGTCGTTTATATAGATAATCCTTTTTCCAAATAAAACTGTAAAATGCCGAACGCATATATATTCCAATATACTGTCACTTGAATACAAAATCAACAGATTTTCAGCGGACGAAATTTCCGCAGTCAAATTATTTACGTTACATTCATTAGTGCAATTTTCAAATACTTTTAATGACTTGGATTGAACCAAATCTTTCAGATCTTTTAAAACAATATCAGTACTTAACACTTTGAACCTTGAAATGAATGGATTCAGCAATTTACTACGATTTATGTTATTTAAAAAATTAGAATGACTATATTTCAAGTTTGTAATTGTTACTTTAGGATAAGTATAAACAGTATAAACGCTTCACGTCTTCATCAAACAGTAAATTTTTGTGGGACTTCGGCAGTAGAATTGAATAGTGTTGTGCAGTTATATCTGAATATATTGATGATGTGTAAAATTGTCGGAAAATATTTCCAAACAGTAACCATAAAATAATAGGAACGCATTTACTTTAATGAGCTAGTAATAAATTTTCTTCCGGTATCCAGCTGCTCCAAGATTGTTCCAAAAAGGAAAAATATTACTTCAGAATATGATATATCATTACAAGATATTGTACCACATATTAAGAAGCAAACGATAACAGTACATAACCAAGTGTAAAAGTCAAATGGTCGTAATATTGTTGCCAAAGTTGCCCCAATTTGGACACTATTACCAGATCCAACAATTACAAGGTATTTGTAACCTGCATCGACTACTGGCTGACCATAGGAAATAAATTTGTGTTTTTGGGGGCTAATAGCTTCATAGAGATTCAGAGGTTGTCTGGTTATGGGCTCGAGATAGATTTCTAAATAACAGTTAAGGCAGGCTTTGATCAGTCCTATGAAATACTTATTTATAAATATTTTAGAAAAGAACTTCCTAGTGAACTTTGGTTCTTTTTGGTTTATTTTTGTGTAGGATTGGCTGCGATTATTTTCAAAATCGAGTGTAAACTTTCTTTTTTGGTGGCTTACTCCGCACTCAATGACAAGTAGTATTCCTATACTACAATCACTAACATTCATAATATGCACTTCTAATTATGGATCTTATGTTATTTAATAATTTGAATGTATTTGAACTTTAAAAATAGTGTCTCCAGTCTGTAGTGTAGATCTTAAAATCTTGACATAAAATCCAGTAAACCTATTTTTATTATTAGACTATGTAGAATCCGGTAAACCTATTTGCATTATAAGGCTATGATGACTTAAGGTCAGACCCAGTTCAACTACGAGCTAGTAAAATTTAGTGACTGGAAACAGGCACGGAATCTACGTGCTGATTTTGGTCATAACGTTTTTTAGTTATAAACATGAGTTTCATGATATCTTTCATGATAAAGCACACTATAGAATTTAAATAATTCCATCTAAATGTTGATTGAATAGCTCATGTACTTTGGTTTATAGTGAAATAGTTTCAACATAATATGGTATATTTGGCAAGCTTTAGTGATTGGTTTACGTTTTGCACGTTACATTCGAACCTATAAATTTACATCACAGTGTAAGTTTGATAAATTTAATAGCTACGTGCTTAATGGTAATATTTTTAAAATACGTTTATAGATGAAATCATCTCTGAAATTTATATAGATACAAAATAAAATTAATTTAAAAGATTTTAAAGCTCTAGTTTTTGCTTCAACAGCACTTAAAGCTGAAACTATATTAGTATTACTATATTATATTACTTACAACTTAATTTTTACTTTTTTATTTAGTAAGCTCAGTCCGATTTCTAAAAACAGTTGTTCCTGTAACACAAGTCTAGTTTGTGTCAACCAGTATTATTATTACATTATGAATAAATGTAACAAACACATTTTGTCGATGCGAAATTGGCCAAAATGCGTTGGCAGGATATTTTCTATTACAAATCGTTGTCATGATTTTAATGAATGTCTCAATTTTGGATTCTGACGTTGAAGTCAAAATATATCGTCGGCTAAGCTTACACGTATTCTATGGATTTTGGCAAATACTTTAGAAAACTGAACTGTGCATGAAACTTTGCGTCTTTGTATCGACAATATTTTCTGTTTATTTATTTATTGCATTGCAACCGCAGTATATTATCTCGAAAAAACATTAGGTCGCTTATCAGTTTTTGCACGTTAGTAGAAAAAACTGGTAAACAAGAGCTGTTCCATTCATTTAATATCTTACATTCTGAAGACTGCACAATAAAAACTGACAAATATTTTGACGGTTTATCCGGTACACTTACTTTATTGTTTTTGAAAATAATATATTTTATTAAGCCCTATTTTTTAAAACATTTTAATAGTTTTTTACATGCGTAATCTGTATTGACCTTAATCGTTTTACGCACACTTCTCCAATATAACCAACCGCACAAATACACACGCCTAAACTCCACAAAACAAATATTTTAACAGTATTTCCTTTCATTGTTAAACTTTCAATTGTGTTTTCGTTCTCCGATACAATTTTAGTAAAACTTTTTATTCTGACTCTATCTTGTACTCTCCTTGAATGCGACAATCCAATAGACTCCAAATTCCATCGTTCATAAATACCAGCCTCGGTTAAATATTCAAACAGCTTTACTATTTTAATATTACCCGGAGGCACAAATGCAAAATAAGCTTGACCCAGTGACGTCAATTCTTTTCCAACATAACATTTTCTTACGTAACTAAACTTGTGTCTTCTTTTATTCATGGAATCTACCATTTGTAATGCCATTGGCCATTCAACAAAAGCACAAATCTTTTGTACATTATTTTGAACCGCATTCCAAATTTCATTTGTTTTAAAAACAAATGTAGCACTTTTAAGCATTTCACGTAATACTTTCACAGAAATATGCTCATGTTCATTTTTCGAGCTCATGAACATGTTCTTTGCCATCAATTTCAATAAATCAGGTAGTACAATAGTGAAGTTATTACGTTGCAGATCTAAATTGGTTTCAAATCTTTCATCCTCTAGAGGTGTAATTAGAATGCTTGTAACACTTCCACAATATAAGTTGCACATTATCATATTACTTAGCATCCAAAGGACCAAAATCCCGGAATAACGATTTTCAACGTTTAAATATACCGTAGACGGTGTTAATAAAGAGGATAGTGGAGCTAACCACTGCCGCGGCTTTAAAACTAATGTCACTCCAATTCCAGAAAGTATCAATAAAAACCAAGTACAATTGTCAAATGGTATAATAAGTTCAGAAAAGGCTAGAAAGTTTATTTTTTCTCGTGTTGGCATTTTGCAGTACACAAAGTTAGCATCAACCGAAGGAACCTGTACAATACCAGTTTTAAAGTCGGGGTCATGATTTTGGTTATTTTTCCAGATTTTGTATATATTGCGTCCAAACACGTCATAAGTTTTTATTCTTGGCAATACAATGGGAGATGTGCTAGTATAGAGGGACGACGTTGGTTTATTAAAGTATGAAACTAAAGTTAGGTTACTGGCTGTTGCAAGAATGTTTGCAATAACTATGAAAGGTGATGAGGTGTGAATTTTACTCATCGGTTTAGGAGAGTTCCAGACATAGTCTCGAAGTCTTGAGTATTTTGTAGACACGAGATTAAGTTGAATTTGGGAAACGCCAAAGGACTCAAAGTAAAGCTTGTTGTTTATGCTCATTTTTTGGAACTAATTAAGTGAGTGTCAAAAGGTCAAACACAGTTTTATGTAGCGTTTTTATGTAGATATTAGCGTAAAAGAGAAGCAAATAGGAATTGGTGTCACATGGTTTTAGGAATTATAGACGGCGATGATATTGAAGTTTTTTATATGACAAGTGTGGCTTGTGATTGACCATGAGAAAGCCAGTCAACTCAGGGTATTTATTCAAAAAAAAGTTATTATAATTTAAAAAAATAAACCTTGCATAAGATTACCAAGCCTGAAATTTTAGTAAAGCCCTTTGTTTGTTAATTGCCATACTTGTTGTAAAGTAGTATATTATTGAACTTATTGAAGAAAAACAATTTTGATTGGAGAAATTGTGTAATTTATTCTGACAAGTGCATGTTTGTACAACTATAGAAATAATTTGTCAAAAGCTTTCAAAAATAAAAATAAGGACAATTACGGTCAAAACATTAGCCAATGTTTGCAACAAGTACATTATGAATAGTTCCATTTATTCTTTTGCACCACATAACTTCTCGTTATGGAGTAAATTTATGAAAAGCAAACAAACAACTACAATCTACTTTAGCATATCTATTTGTTTGTATGGGTTTGCCTTCCTGCATATTACCTCTTAATTCTTTCAGTTTGAAACCACTTTATACGAATGTCATTGAATTGCAAAAAGATATAAGCATTAAAAGAGTAAGGAATAAATGCCAAAAATGCATAGGTTGTTTTATTATTAAAATTTGTGATGCGTAATAATATTTAACTTGTAACGGTAGTAATAAGATTGTTCACTTTTGACAACGTAGGGCCGCTTTAAATACAGTTTTAGTGATAATAATGTATGATTGTCAGACCTAAAATAAGTTGGTTTCATTTAGAACCCTTTCTACGCATTTGAATATCACGATAAAACTTACTGAAAACGTAAAACGTTGCAAAATGTTGTTCTTTGACTTGTTGTTGTTCTTTAATATATTGTTGTTCTTTAATATGTTGTTGTTCTTGTAACATAATAATAAATTTAATAATAAAACTAAGTTCCTTAGTCAAGCCTTACACAGTATTGAAAACTTTTGTCAATACGTTATGAAACTTTCTAGATAACTTTTTCTTCAATTTTCTGAATTAAGTAGCATAATAACGTAAATGCTTTTTTCATGGTCAAGCACAAACGTATTATAGCCTCAACTTCAATTGCCTCTATAGTTCAAGCAAACAGTGAGATATGAAAACAAATTATCAATTAAAGGTGTGTCCTATCAAAGTTTATTACATAAAATTGTAAGATAATTTGCAAGTTCATTTACATGCTACCTGGGAAGCTAATGGTGAATACAAGTATTACTACTACGGATAATAATAAAGGCTCCAATTTGTAAGCTACTCACGACTAGTATTTAGAAAATACAATGCATCGTGTATGCTATAATTTTAATATTAATGGTTTACCTAAAAGATTGTTAGGTTTATTGCAAACTTGGATGTACATACTTTTTTATAATATAACTAGCCGTTAGCTAGCAGCTTCTACGAAGCTGCATCTGCTCACTGCTAGCTGGTTTCTCAAAGTACCGCTAGGTGGCGTCTTAAATGGTTTCTCAAAGTACCGCTAGATGGCGTCTCAAAGTACCGCTAGATGGCGTCTCAAAGTGAGGCGGACGTACACATCAGCGTATATATATAAGATATGCTTTGTCACCTACCGCATTTTCGCTTCCTTTATTGTTCTGGTTATAAAAGATAAGAGTTGCCCTTTAATATGGTTGTTCAGTAAACCTTTAAAATGAGCGGCAACAACATTCTCTACTACGAGTCTCTCGGCGTTTCGCAAACTCAATTTAATCTCGTTAACCACAAATATTCAAGACTAAGAGATTATGTCTGGACATCGCCTAAGCCGATGAACATATATCATACAGTGTCACCATTTATTGCTGTAGCGAATATTCTTGCCGCCGCTAGTAACCTAACTTTAGCTTTATACACAAATTTGCCAACGTCATCGCTGTATATTAGCACATCTCCCATTATACTACCAAGAATAAAAACTTATGACGTGTTTGGTCGGGATTTATACAAAATTTGGAAAAACAACCAAAATGATGACCCCGGCTTTAGAACTGTGTTTGTTCAGGTCCCATCAATTGACGCTAACTTTGTGTATTGCAGGCAACCAAAACGAGAGACGATAAATATCTTATCATTTTCCGAACTAACCATTTCATTTGATAATCACATTTGGCTTTTATTAATGCTTTCCGGAATTGGAGTAACCTTTGCGTTAAAACATAGGCAGTGGTTAGTTCCTTTATCATCTTTATTAACACCTTCGACGTCATATTTAAATATTGAAAATCGTTATTCCGGAGTACTCGTTGTGTGGATGCTAAGTAATGTTATAATTTGTAATTTATACTCTGGAAGCGTTACAAGTACTCTTATAACACCACTAGAAGACGAGAGATTCAAAACTGTTTTGGATTTGCAAAATAATAATTTTACTATAGTATTCCCTGATTTATTGAAATTGATTGCAGCAAAGAAAATGTTTTTGAGCTCACAAAGTAAACATTTGCAAATTTCTATGAAAATATTACGAGAAATGCTTAAAAGTGCTACATTTGTTTTTGGAAGAAATGAAATATTAAATGCTGTACAGAAGAGAATACAAAAGTTTTGCGTTTTTGTGGAATGGCCGATGGCAATGCAAATGGTGGATTTAATGAACCAAAGAAGATTACATTTAAATAATTTTAGAAAATGTTATGTTGGAAAGGAGCTGACGCCGTTAGGTCAAGCTTATTTTGGTTTTGTGCCTCCAGGTAATATTGGATTAGTTAAGTTATTTGGATATTTAATTGAATCTGGTATTTACGAACGATGGAATTCGGAAGCCATTGGAATGTCGCATTCAACAAGAGTGCAGAATAGAGTCAGAATAAAAAGTTTCACTAAAATTTTATCCGAGAAGGAAAACACGGTTGAAAGTTTGACAATGAAGGGAAATACTGTTAAAATATTTGTGTTGTGGGGTCTATGCGTGTGCGTTTGCACGGTTAGCTATTTTGTAGAAATATGTGTAAAAAAATATACTGCAGTTAAGATTACGCCCGTCAAAAGCTATTTTAATAATTGAGTCTTTTTTAAATATATTATTTAGTAATTTATATATTCAGCCTGCAATGCAAATTTTATTGTAAATTTATATAAGTTAATTGGGCTATTTGCTTTAATACTAGTAACTCCTGGATTGCTTGTAAAACTAATGAAAAGAGGACAATCGTAACTGGCATTAGTATTTCTATGGAAATATTTTAAGCAAATGCAAACACTGTTTTAGATAACTAGAAACGAATGGTATAACACTCAATGATGTAAGATTTTATTTCCTACAAACAAACTTATTTAGATCGAGATTTTAATTATTGATAAAACAAGCTTGAAACAAATTTAGGATTTTCTACTTAACTAAAAAATTAACAAAGATGAAAGGAAAAATCATTAGAATGTCTCACATCGTTTTGTTAATGCACAGTACTTTTTAATATTGTGCTAATAAACCTTCCATGCGACAAAAAACCTAAAAAACCTTACATACATTTTCCAAAGCAATTGACATAATATTTTTAACGAGTAATTTTATTACATTTTCTTAGAAATACGTAATAATTTTTTTACATTGCTCTTCTAAATCACATGTGAACCTACATTCTAAATAGTATTATTAAAAACATAATAAAACAATGATTTTTACGCACGTATTAATTAATTGTATTAATTTCTTCAACAGAAATTTAATTGTGTGTATTATGTATTAAATTTCTGTTGAAGAAATTAATACATTAATAAGAACTATATAATAATAATAATAAGCGCTTTTATAATAAGGATGTTACATATTTATAAGAACAAATCTCTGCAAAAGACTGCAAAACCATTCTAAGTCATATTATCATGAAAAAACGTCAATGGAAATGATATTGTTACCAGATGACCTTACTTGACCTTTACAAGTCAAATTTAGATGGACATGTCTCTGAGAGCTAGAACGTACAGCAATGAGGTATTTTATGACGGATTTTAATTAAAACAACATAGGTGTTCTCCTTGGAAAAGAAACTTCTCTCTTCCGGATTATACTTTGAGTTAATTGAAACGCAATCTTAGTTATGCTACAATCATGCAAAATACTACAAAAATTAAAGAACTATTTTTATGTGGCATAGACTCCAATTAAGGTTAGAATAGAAAAAGTGAGATGTACAATCAGAAAACAATTTAAGCTGCCGAAATAATAGTGTTACGGCTCAGGTCAAAAAAGGAAACAATTCACACTTCCGCAAAGCCACGCAACGTTTTTCAAAAGATTCAAGTAGTTCCATCACAGAATGGTGGTAACTAATCGAAGGTAAATTTCATGAAAAGAGATGAATTTCTTTCGCAGAAAATGACTATCTCTGCAGCAGGTCGGCAACTATTCACAATCTAGATGCACATGTACGAGAGCCATGTCAGCAGAAACAAATACGATTAAGATGCACGAAACTTACACCATGTCTGCAGAGTGCCAGCAGAGTAGAGAATGCCTAGATGCACGTAACTTATGCCTTGTCTGCAGTATGTCTGCTCGGAGAAAAATGCCAATAAATTGTCGGTAAACAGCGGAGTAAATTTAACTATTTATCACACACACACACAACAAGAACACACAGTTGTAGACAAGAATTTACAATAGTTTTCAGGTTTTTAAAGAATTAAAGTTCAAATTAACAGATCGAATATTTGCACAAAATTCTATCTACTCAAGAAAAATAACTTTGCTTTTCTGATTGCAGATTCTCTGCTACTGATTTTCTTTCCTTGCAGATTTACTCCCATCTCTCAGGGCAAATTGATACAACTTTTCTAGGTTACAGATGGACTTCTTACTTAAGTTTATACAACGTCTTTCCCAGATACAACTTTTCTGGGGAAACAAATAAAATTTTAACAAATTTGGAGACGGTCTTAGTCCGATGGACACCAAAGAACGAGTGAGGAAAAGATGAGCAGAACAGTACATAAAAAGGGCAGAAAGCCCAGAGAAATCCTCAAAATTTAGACGCTTAAATAAGGAGGGAAACTCCCTTAATTACATTAACTACGGCAATTAACTAACCGATAACACAGGTAAGGGATTATGCCGTCAGAGTTCCTACCAAAAAATATCTTATTTACTGCACTAATCAAATCCAGCTTGAACTGGTTACAAATGACCATGAAAAATGTGAACTTCAGATCAGCTCAAATGAATTATAATATTCAACAGGCGAGCGCCCAGGCACAACACCTTCACATATAAAAGAGGAAATATTAAATGACTAAAGAAGTCACTAACACGTACGTGTGGAGAGAAAGACACAAACATCATACGACATGAAGCTCTCCGCTTTTCAGTAAAGAGTCAGATACAAATAGCGACGTGCTACACTCGCACATCGAGAAAAAGGAAATAATTAACCAAATTTTATCTGCATATGCAGATTTACAAAAATACTCTATTCCTCTACTCCTGATCCTGACAAATAGAGCACTGGTAAGTTCCAAAGTAATACTTTTTAAAAACATTAGAGATGCCAGAATTATCTTTCATCTTAAACGACATCAGTAAGTTTAGTAAGATTGCTTGATTGCAAGATTGTAGTGCTTATTACAATAATGTATGCATTTGATATAAAAAGAAAAAAGTCACTTCAAAAATTTTTTATATTGCGCTTGTTCTAAAAGTACTAAACTTTACGGTAAACAAATCTACTGTTATATCTTCTTAAACATGTTAATGGCCAACTTAAAACATTATTTTTAATGAAAAATATTGGCATGTACAACTATCAAATAATTCATATTTTGAACAGGAAGTTGGATCGCTGGAAGTAAGAGAAAAAACTTTTTAGATGACTTCTAAAACCAAAAGTCAAAGGATAAATTAAGAAATTCAAGAAGGTGAAATCCACAACATGTTACATAATAATAAAACCTTATCTCGAGCTCCTTTATTATAAAACATAATTACATATTTAAATAAATCGGTAAATACCGAGGTAGATAAGTGCCAGATATAATGTGAAAACCCGGCTTCGCCGGGGAGTTGAA
>JAQFYG010005335.1:0-10045 GCA_034694325.1 Entomobrya corticalis
CTAAATGCATTTTTCAGCTGTGGCTGTAGCTGCTTGATACTAAATGCATTTTCAGCTGTGGCTGTAGCTGCTTAATAATAAATGCATTAGAATTAAATAAAAATGGAAATATAACAGCTTTAACTAAAGTAAAAACATTTTCTTAAACAGGATGACTATTTCTAAAAATTATCTATCTATTGACATACTTTTCAGCTATGGGGCAGTTGCCGTTTGGTAAATATAACAAAAAAACTTAAGTAATGATTATACTCTCGAACATTTACTTTTACCTATCTATACATTTTTATGTACAACTTTTATATGAAAATGTGTAGTTAGAGAAGAGCATTCTTTTCTCAAAAATTTCGTATTTTTTCGAGCTCTTCCTTTTCTTTCTTTTATGACCACGGCTATATGCCGATAGGTTGTCGTCAAATGTCGATATTTATAATCCCAGATGCACGTGCCTCTGCTTTAACATAACAGCTCTCGCTTCTTCTCTCTGTTGTTCTTACTCTTTCAGTATTACCATTACTATTCAATGCTTCGTGGAGCAAATCGGAGTTTGCAACTTTTAGTCTGTTTAACCGGCGATGAAAATAATAAGAAAAGGTAGAAGGATATTGTAGTTGATTCTGATATGTATATCCATGCCCCTTCAACTGTTTGCTTGAATATTTGTATGTGTGTTTGCAGAAAGCAGAGCAGTCCATAAATTCATGAGAAATCGTGTAGTTACTTTGCTACCGCATATACATATGGAATACAAATAAATTCTTATACACGCATCTCTTTAAACTATATATACCTATCTCTAAAGCTGACTGGTAAAGTATAATAGAATGGATTAGATACCTACACACTTATATCTGTATGCACAATGCGATAATATTCAGAGAAAAGTTGAACAGAAAATTTTACAGTTTTCCATTCAAACAAACAAAGATGCGAGCTTACTGGAAGGGTGAACAAAGAGAAAGTCAAAATTTGTTACATAGACAGCCGTACGAACGTATGAAACTGTTGGGGATAGTATTCAACTGTGCAGCCAGATCTAAAAAGTAGGCGAGCAAAGGCATTCACAAAACTCGACTGCACTACCAGCTCTCTGCGTGAGTGTGTGTGTGAGTGCGTCGGAGGAAAAGCATTTTGTGTACAGGGAAAAGCAACGGTTGCTTTCTTTCTAGCTCAATCTCTCTCCCTTTCCCTGCCTCCTCGATACTATTATTATATGTAACAAAATGAGACATGGACGTAAGTGGATTGCTACCATTCTATATTCAATGTGGTTAGCTCATTTTCCTAGTCATTCTTCTATGCCATGTCGCAGAGAAGGAAAGAGTGATGCGTGCACTTAGAAACGAAGAAAGCGATTTTAGTTGACAGAAAATATTATTAAAACGTTTTTATTATGATGGGGAAAATGATGTATGTACTGTTTATACATTTTATGCTCCTATATTACAAATTTGGACACACGTAAATAATACGCTAAAATTCTTTTAGTTTTTTTTGACAGTATACACACATTCCGAAAATGTATCATTTTTTGTATTTCGGGGATTCGTGTACAATGCCCGTATAAAAAACTATATAGGTATGCCAATGTCATCTAAAGTTTGTTCTTCTTCTAGAGGACTATAAATCTTATGAAATGTTTTGAATATGGTTTATACGATGGCATGGCATGGGAGACAAGCATTTTTTTAAACGAAGATGTTCGGTTCGGTTTCTTCCTTTCTATTTCACTGAAGAAGATTGAAAGAAGCAGTCATTTCCCTGCTTTCACATCCAGAACTTGTCTCATATCAGACAGAATGTGGTGTATGGGCTCGGATAACTTCCATTCCATAATATAATGATGACCTAGTATATATTATGGTGAGTAGTTATGCTGATACTTTTATTCAGTCGGCACTCTAGAGCTACTGCGGCTATACCACATTATATTATTATGTATATTTCTCTAGTTGTGCTGATGAAGATGTAATTTTGCAGGGAAAGTCATATATTCATTCATTCAATCCGCATTTATACACTCGTACATTCATACTTAATACTACACATTCTTTTCTCAAGCCTGTGTGCATTTCTTTGGGGCACATTTGCCTTTATAGCTTTTCTGTGGAGTCTCTTTCAGATCAGAAAGTGAAAGTCTCTTCCTAACAACCATTCAACCATCTGTCCACTCGTTCCTGTTATTCCCTTTTCCTTTTCTCTCTTTTTTGCAAAAAAAAGTCTTTTTCCTTCTACATTGAAACTTTCAGCTCTTCCCTGTCCGACTGTTGTGTATGTGTAAAAGAATGAGGAAAAATTTGGTACACATAGGAATTGTGAACAAGAAGTAGGAGTTAACTCTGACGCTGAAGTTGAGACACTGCAAAAGTATCGAATACGAATATAAAAGGAAAGTGGTTCTGGTTGCTCTGCTGCTCTATTCCTGGTTGATTTTTTTATACTTTTGGAGAAGAGAGGCTCAAGCATTCGTGTGCGGTTCCATCATTAACAGCAAAGGCCTTAAGCCTAAGGAGAAGCAACTGCAGTGATATAATGTGTGTATCAGTAGAGAACGAGTGGTGGTAATAATCATAAGCGAGGGAGAGAAAAGAGTGTGTGTGGCTATTGTGTTATAACTGGTAAAAATATGAGAGCGAGGGAGAGAGTGAAAGCATCAGGAGAATCACACACAGGGAGAAAAGCAGTGTTGTTGTTACTGCCGTAACACGCGAACACGAGTCAGTTCAAGAGGAACGGAACGAAAAGAGAGATGATGATAAGGTTAGATTCTCACCCGTTTTTCTGCACTCCATGCGCACTTTGTGCCCCAGATTACTTTCATTCTGGGGAATATAGTACGTGCCTTTGAACCAACAGCAGCAGCAGCAGCAGAACTAGTGGAACCATCACTGCTACTACTACTATCATATGAGGAAAAAGTTAAAGTGCTATGTTCCCTGCGAACATCTCAGTAAGTCGTCACTCTGTGTGTGCGTCTATATGAGTTTGCTGGTGGTGGTGAAGAGAAAGTAGGCAAGTTGGTAAAGGAGGAAGCTAGTAGGACAAAGTCAGCAAACCAGCATCAGCGGTTTAGTTTCTACTTTGCCATTTTCTTGTAGTGAAGTGATGTGCATCTCTCACTCTTCTCTCTACACACGGGCTTCGCTGGGCAAGAGAATAAAAGTATGTAAACTTTATAGTAGTCTTATAGCATGAAACATTTTTCGTTTGTCATCATTACCAAATGTTCTACTATTACCACCACCACACCACTACCACAGTAGTAGTTGTTGTTGTGCACCAACTCAAAGGGTTTCTTATTCTCTCGTTTTTCGGCTGGAGAGGGAGGAAGAGAGGTCCGTATCACATTTGAAAAGCGGAGCATATAAGCACCAGCGGTAGGTAACTTCATATTATGAGAAATGAAGATCTGGCCACATCACATTCTCTCTAGCAAGCATTTCTTTCCTCTTCTTCTCATTCTCACATGCTGACTGCTCCGGCATGCAGTTGTGCCGTGCCGTGTTCCATTGTAGATAAATATACGTTTATACGAAAAACTCATCATATGAACAGAGGGAGACTTGTGAATTTCTCAGTGTGTGTGTTGTGATAGATAATATTATATATGGAGAAGTGTGCGGGGAACATGAGCTGAGAAAGGGAAGCTGAACAGCGTTTTCAATGTGATGAAGAAAGCTGACTGACTGTGAGTCTTTTCAGACACGTTTACATATAATACACGTATGCATGTAGCTATAAACATACACTTTAAAAAGTCTTTTAGTTTAATATATGTATACCTACCTATATTGATATTCATGCACACACCATTTTCAAGCCTCACTGCATTGAAAAGCAAAGTGAAAGCAGCGAGCAGCGGAACGAAAGCAGTTGAGCCGCCGTAATGATACTTTGTGGAAAAAGCGCGTAAGAAGCAGGCGAAGAAGGACCAAACAATGATTGAACGTACATGTGTAGTAATCACCGTCGTCCTCGTTCACAGAATGAGAGACTGAAAGGAGAAAACCTTGTAAAAAGCTAGAAAAAAGGAAAGAAATGTGGAGAGCGAATAGTATTCTAAAAAGTAGAGACTGGCATTCGGAGAACTCTTTTTTACTTCTAGGTGTATCACCAATCCAGTAAGCCGTGGATGAAAAAGATTTTAAGAAGATTTTTACCAGAAAAAAATCCTTCTCTCTCAGACTTAGTACTTATTATGCTTTCTATACAGTCACTGCAACAAACTTACCAACTTTCGACTTTTTACTCTTCATGAACAGAAAAAGGTGGTAAAAGGTCTTGTGGTGCACACGTTTTGAACCTTTTTTCCCCATTATAATGTATTAAAAGAGAGCGAGTATATAAAATACTAAAGTTGATGCCGTTGTGGTTCCTGCAGTCACAGCTCTTTCCAGCAGCATCACATCACGCATTTTCCATTACAAACGTAGGTAGATGAAGCACAAGTAATGTTTATTATTGTGAGAACATTCATGGAGAAAGAAAAGTGAAAGTAAGCATTTGCACATTGATACGCAGTCCCACTATAACAATAAGTAGTTGCAGTTTGCAGTATCAGTAAAAACAGCAGAGCAAGCATACACACACATTCAACATTTACCGCCACCACCATCAGAAAAAAAAGAAGAAAAAAGGGAGAAAAAGAGATGGGGATTCCTGTTTCACAAAGTTAGTAAGAATTCATCCATGAGATTTCGATTCGACAGGACGGGATGCTTTAGGAAAATAGACAGAAAATACATGTGAAACATTATAGTCAAAAGTATTACGTAAGTGTAAAAGCGAAAGAGATGGATAGAGAGAAAAAGGGTTGTGTTATGGAACTACTACTACTATTTTTTATTTTTACTATTACTTTCGACTATCACACAACAGCCACCCATAGATATTTTTAGTATATAATAATAGACATGCATAATGGAAGACTATCATTGCACCGCTTTACAAGTTAACTTCTTCTTTGCTACTACACAAACTGGAGCTCTTTTTTATAATATGTGTTTTACATACTCCTACAACTAACTACCCGAAAAACCGTATTATTACTTCACGTCAGTTGAATCGGCGGAGTAGTAGTGGCGTATCGCGTAGTAGAAAAATAGTAGTAAAATGTGGTAGTATCACTAGAACAAGTCAGTAGTAGAAGAATGGCAGCTACAAGGTTTCGCCTCGCAGTAGCAGCAGCTCTCGTTCGCTCTTTCTTCCGTAATACACACACACTTTCACTCTCTTTCCGCTCTTCCTACCACCACGAACGTCTATCATCATAAATCCAAAGTTTTTACTTTCTTCCGAAACGGAGAGGGAGAAAAAAGAGCCATGCCACTACTATCATCCTCCTCCTCGTCGTCGTCTTCGTCATTTTTACTGTTATTATTTCAACATCCTTTAACATAGCATTTTCAACGGTGATACATAACCAAAAAATCCCATAAACATAGACGTACAAACAACAATAACAAAATACCCACCAGTGTTTATTCTGATTATTCTAGTATCTCTATTTCCGACTTCATCTTCCCCCTGTGAATTCTTAAACTCTTTTTATTGCTTCTCTGGAATACTAGCTGTGCACAGATTAAAAAGAGCAAAACGAGCAGAAGAAGACGAAGAAGAAGAAGGATTAGATTATTATTTTTTTGTCAATTTGCAAGTGTTAACTATTATGAGTTGTGTGTGTGCTTGTGCTTTGTCTGTATGAGCACCAGCAGAGGAGCATGTTCTCGGTTTAAGTGTGTTTTTGTGTGTGTGCTTGGTATATAAATAATAGTGTGCATAAAAAAAGTTACGACAATATGAAACAAGCAAGCGAGCCATGCAGAGTGGTGGCAGCAAGAAGGAACGTTATTATTACAACGTGAAAAGAGTCACCAAGACGGAACCAGGAAGGAAGACACTCACCAATAGTATCAATATACCTACTTACTTTTTACTACCACACATCCAATTCTTTTCTATTATCACGACCAAAAAGACACAATACTGTAATGATTTGCATCATCAACGTCAGCTTATTTATTACATAATCTTTGTTGATTTTCTCTCCATCTTTCTGGATCTCCACCAGCTTTGGTCTCTTTTCCCCTTTTTGTTCTTTATTCTTCCTAAGTGTATTACTTTCTTCTTTTTCATTTGTAACTTCTTCTTTTGAATGCTGCCTACTACTTCTACTACTACCAACAAGTTTGGCTACATACATTATTCAAGAACAAACAAATACACATGGTCAGAGCACCGTCGCTTCATTTCTCTACTTTCGATGATAATAAGGACCGTTTTTCTTCTTGTTTTGATGTGAAGTGCTTCTTCCTTATCCGAGTTTTTCTCGCCGACAATAATAACTTTGACAATAAATAAAGTATACAATGAAGAGGAATAAAAAAGTACCTACGCCGATGACCATGAAGAGAAACGATAGCTTTATTATTATTATTATAAATAGCAAAGTAGTTGTACCACGCCGAGAACAAGCGCACGGCCATTTCTCCTAACGATTTTGCTGATGCTGGACATTCATTTTCTTCATGTGTCGCCGTCGGTTGTTTAGGCTGTGGATATGATGACAATAATATTGTTGAATTGTGATAGTAGAGATAATAATAATATGTAAATACATACTCAATTGTCTGTTAAGTATGTGCATGTACATGTGTGAGCTTTCCCTAAAAAGAGTATCGTATTATATGTAGCATTTAATACCAGTATTTATGTAATTTGGTACGCATATTTACCTTTCACTCGCACTCTCTCATAACCATCATCAGCTCCCCTCGCGGCTACAAATATGATTCACTAAAATGTGCGACTTTCACGAATGAAACAGATGTACTTGTAATAATCTGAAGATTTACAGAAGGCATACATATTTTTATTTGATTCATGATGATCTTCTTTCAAATAATATGATCTAGTATGTCACCAAGATGGACAAAATATAGCTTGATTCCCTATAGTAAAATACGTTTACAATAAAAATGTATGTCCTTGCTTAAAACTGGAAAATATTAGCTTCTTAAATCTTAATACGGAGCAGAAAAAAAGCAGTCAATCTTTTCATTCATGTAAAATATGAAGACATGGGAGGTCTACAAAAGGAGAAAGTAAAAAATAATCGGAGCCACTCATAGCTTTCACAATCCGAGCAACAAAACAAGCAATAAAAGCAAGTTCGGGTGATGTTATCATTCAGAAGATTATTATTATTATTCCTTCCTTTGGTGATGCAACTCGTTCCCATAATATTCTTATCTATAACGTAGTTGGTTAATAGAACCAGAATGCTCAGTGAAAGAACATTACAATGTGGGATTTTATACATGTGACATACTTACCACGCCATTATAATCTGGTGACTTCTTAGAGCGACAATAAGAAACGGGATGCTTTTTCTCATAATCGCATTTAGTAACAAAAATACAATAAGCCAAATACTTAAATATTATGTATACAACCTAGCTTCTTTATGAAAGGCTGCTTACTCCCTAAGATGTCGTCGTAAGACTCTGACTGCCGGTTAATTTTAGTAAAGCAATATTAGGTATTATATAGTTTTTGAGAAAATACAACTTTGCTGAATTGTTAAAAACCTATTAAATCGAGATGATGGGTTAGAAAACCACTGTAAAGCGCATTTGCCAATGTCATACTAACAAAGCAATTGGACTTGTTTTCTGCTTTTTGAATAATGGCAAAAATGACAAAAATGAGTCGGGTGCAAAAACTGTTTCCAAAGCAGAACTCCAACTAGTCCCGGTTTCATTGCATTGCTGGCTGGCTTGATGATCACCCTTCATAATCTTCTTCAATAACGTTATGATGCTGTAAAGATCTGGAACCTGTGTATTGCAAATACTACGCTACTTTATGGAAGATATTAAAGCAAGCTAAGTAGAAGATGCAACTGGAGCAGTCTCTCGTATAACGGCCACACAACATGCGTGATCCTGCCTTCTACAATTCTTATATTATGTAAATCGTGCTGAGAAATGCCTGCCCAAGAAGTTATTCAGGCATCTCAGGCAGCAACGTCGAGTGGCAACGTTTGCAAATTTTGCGAAAATGAATTTGCACTACAAAATTAATAATGAATATAGAGTTGGTCCTTGTGTAAATTATTTACATGGTGCTGGTGGTTGTGATTAGTGGGAGGGCTGTAAGGTACAAGTGCTTCTTATTGTATAAAAATAGAGAATGGACGCTGAGGTGGGTTTTAATCGATTTAGGTACAGGACACGTGTGCAAGTCGTTGCGATAATTGATATCGTACGGGAAATTCGTAAACTCTCAAATTTTATTATCTTAATAAATTTAATATCTTATTTGCTATCTTGTTAGTATCATGCAGCAGGCAATCTGTTAATTTGCTATTTATGAATAAATAGCTTTAGAGTTTGAGTAATCTTGTTTAAATAATATTCAATTTAAAAGACTCAAAGTAATATTTTATTTTGAATTTCAGCTTGTCGGAACACTTCCGTTTATTAAATTAACATTTGCTTTCCACGACAAGGAACTGGCAGAAGACCAAGGTAAGAGCAATCTTTAATGTAACAAATACAGTTATACGGTAATTTAATAGCAGAGGTGAAAGTGAGTCCAGTAGTAATAGAAAACAGAGTAAACTATCATTAAAATATAACATGGAGGATGCATGTATCTATGAAAAATGTCAATGTCAGCAAAGGAAAAGGAGATGGAAACCATAATCAATAATCCATCTATATACAAAAGCTCAGTAAGCAGGAAAGCAAATTAACCGATGACATGGATTGACTACGAAAATGATAGACGTTGCTTCATGAAAACTTCAGTTAGGTACATTGATCTATTGTTACGGCTTACTTTCCATGATAGAATAGGTAATATGATTCCTTACAGTTACAGACAAAAGCTATTGTAAGCTAGGGAATTTTCTTTTGAAACATTGGCTTCCATCGCAGAATATTTTGCGTATATAGTTTCTTTAAACCAACCTGTAATCCAATGGTACCACTAAAGTACTAAATATGGACTAAATATATGTTTTATTTTCAAAGCTATGGCTTGTTTCCTTTTTCTTATTTGATCTGTAAAACGTTGCCCCATGATTTTCAGATTGGGTCAAGGTAATATTGGTCATTATTCATTAATAGTAATGTCATCTAGAACTAGGACTAGGACTGTTCTTCGGGCATTGTTATTGTTATGCTTTATTTACTTCCATTCATTTGTTACATCGTTCAGGTATTTCAGAATTCCCGAGTATTACTTATTATTACACGCCGCTATGTACTACTGTACTACCGGTTATGTGTATTGCATATCCAGTATTTCCAAAAGCTTTGATTCGAAAGGTTATTTCATTGTTTCACATAGAATTACAGTATCAAAGTACCTGTCATTTATCTATTCAAATAGAGATGTACTACTAGCCTGTTTTTATAAATCAATATATAGACATGCATTTAGTATTTCATATGACAAAATGAATATAAAAGTACATGTATGAAATATGCAAATCTGCCAACTCGGAAACTGTCTTGTCTACATATTCGTAGTCTACTGAGAAAATGTGAAGTATAAAAAATGACTACAGTCAAGTGTAGCACACGAGAGAAAAAGTTTTTGTAAAAACGAATGATGCCTCGCACTTTTAATCTTCTAAAAAACTAATTCTTAAGTACTAATTAGGTGAACAGTTGGTGTTTCTTTCAAAGTGCGTACTGGAAAGCCTGAGAGAATATATGATTTCTATTTGCTGGTGTCACACAATTCGTTAATGCATTCCCATAATTGACATAATTCGTAATTTTTCGTTATAATATGCTTGAACGTCTCTAAAAGGTGTTCTTAATCTATTTGTAGAGTGAAAAGTAAAAAACATGTTTGATCTCAGTAAACTTAAACTTGTAATTTCAATTTATCGTTTGTACTACAGTTCACAGTTAGGCAACAAGTCTAGTACCAAAAGCTCAACTTTAATAATATACGTGGAGGATCCCAAAATTTTTGATAGTGACAATTTTATTTGTAATCTTAAATGGAAGCACAAATTTTCAAAACC
>JAQFYG010005336.1:0-10044 GCA_034694325.1 Entomobrya corticalis
TCTAGATAACAGGTAAAGTCCATGAAATATATTATGCCGTTTTGTTACAATGACATATTATGCATTAGAATTATTGCCTTCCTTTATTTATTATAATGAAACAAGGTGAGTGAAAAAGTTTTAAAGTAAGTAAATGGTGGAAAAAGTTGTAATATCGCATTGTCGTGTATTTTCGCTCTGTAATAAAAGCAATAATATTATTGATGCAGACGTACATGCACAAAGTGAACATTACCACTTTTTCCTTGTCACTCTGGCGCTCTGTCAGCCTTTTTAGTGTGAAATGGCTTGTGGAGAGGTTGGTTGTTTGGTTGCATGCAATTGTGAATATCCTCATTCTTTTCCCCGTAGTTTTCGTTCTCTTTTTACTTGCACGCACAACATGATATAACATATTGTATAATAAATATATCTCTTTATTATCCTCTATTAGGTTTATGGAAAAGCGAAGAGCCTTCTGTGAGTATTTTTAGGTAATAAGTATACCAGTCATGAATATAATATATAGGTAATCATTAGGAAAAACCTTTAAACTTTTATATATAGTTATACATTTGGTAATAATAATAATAATATAATGACATGACATGAGGTTTTCGTGTAAAACAGGGAAAGCTCATTTAAAACTACTCTTCTGATACAAAAACACATAACATATAGTGCTCATGCAACTTGTGACCAACAAGTAACACAATAACAATTTATTTTGGATCAGAATAATATGTTTTAGGTTAGCTAGCATTGGGAAATGCTTTGTTTCCAAAATGGCATGAATCTATATATACCTGTGTGCATAGGAATACCTCTTATTAGTAAGGAGAGCGTACTGAATGTAAAACATAAATGGATTGTATGAGAGATCCAAATAATAATGATACCACAGACAATGACAACAGATGCATCAATCCATCCATCCGTCGTTCATTCAAATATTCTATGAAAAATGAGCGGAACCCACCGCCACCAACACTACTCATGACACCATCTGAGGAGGTGGAAGGACGTTCATTTGTGAGATGAGGGACCGTGTTTTGTGTTAATGTTACATACACAATTTGGTAATGATAATGATATCAAACTGAAATCTGCTTCTGCTGTCTTGTCTGACAAAACTTGCACGCACTTCGAATTCATGCAAACGTTTCTATTTGGAATATAAATTATCATTCCTTTTTTCGATGAATAATAAATTTGGACAGAGAGAGCAACGAAATATTATACCACCAACTCTACCAGTCAAAATTTTGACCGGAGAAAAGGAGACAGACAAAATATTTCTTGTTTTTGTATTAAATTGGGAAAGATATTGGTAAACAATTTTAATACCCTCTCAACCCAATTTAAATAATCGCTTCCTTAAAACCCCTTTTATATAAAAAATGAGTAAAGAAATTATAAACCATAATTATGCATATTATTGTTGAAATATCAAATCCTTGACCAAATAAATGTATTGTTCTTTATTCGTACATCTAACCTCTATCTATTTTCACAAGATTTTCACTGATCATCATAATGTTTTTGTTCTCGAATATAATCATCTCAAGTTCTCATATTCCACAAAAAAATCTACTTAAATATTGTTTATTTTAACTTAAAAATCTCAAATATAAGAAAAATCAGCTAGGATACAGCCAATCCTCTCATATAGAAAAAATGTTGGGGCTTTGTGGGATATTACATATATAGATAGCTATTACTTTTCTATCATTTGCCATACATGACGACACGACACTCCACTTAACAATGCATGCGAGCAAGTACATTAACGTATCTGCATAGATGCTCCGCAGCACGATGTGGAGCCAAGACAGGATAAGTTTCTCTGCTTAATCATAGGTTAGCTGGAACAGAAGCGCCCAACCCTTCGTTAGAGTACACACATATGAACAGTAACGGAGTGGGACACACAATGCATTATTGCATTCACTCACCCAGTAAGTCAGAATAGCGGAGTCACGCTCTCTTGCGCTCTATCTCTATCTCTAGCTTCCCATACATTTTAATATCATCATCATTCATAGTGCATCATGAAATACAGCTCATTATTTTTGTATTATTTGCTAAGTATGAAAGAAAAGCGAACCTACCTGATCATCATAATCATAATCAGCACTTTATATGTAGGTTGTTGTATGGCTTGCATTATTGTGCATGTAATGTTATATGAGAAGTAAACAGGGGAGGAGTTTGTCGTGAATATATTTTTATCAAGTACGTGATAAATATTTAGCTATACTTGTTTATTGTAAGAAAATGAAAAAAAAGAAGTTTTGATACAATATTTTGATAGGTATGTCATTTAAAATGTTTTTTTGAGAATTTCAACACACACACTGTAGCTGATTGGATAGTATGCTTCGCGGTATTTAATGCGTAAAGAAATGTCATATTTTAAAGAAACTGAAAAATTAAATATTAAAAATCCATCTATATTAAATCATCTTATAGCTTTAATGCAATATGTAACCTAATTTTATTGTTGAGTTCACATCCGATCAGGCTTCTTATTTCTCAAAGACGACCGACCACACAAGAAACAAGAATATCGCCCAGACACTGAATAAAGCGATAAATAATTTGTTTCTTATTAATACTGCCGAGGCCAAATTAATAACTACATCTCACAATTACATTCAATCCTTTTCGCAGATTTTTATCCTTTGTGTGTGATCATGATCTTTCAAGGAAATACTGTGTAAGATGAAATGAAATGACAGTGGCAAGCTTCAATTAAATAAGAATATGAGGCAGCTCGTTTACATTCTCATGGTTCTTCTACCTGCCTGCGTGCAATCTAATTACATTTGATAGCTTCTTCAGTTTCTGTAATATGTTGATCATCTCTCACAAAGTCAGCCAGTTTTTCTATCGCAATAAGCAAACTTAGCAGAGGAAAACAAGATTAGCTGAACCACATGCAAGTATATTTTACCATAATAATATCCAGTCAGATTGGGCAAATAAGACCTCCGACTGGCCCCGTTCGTTTCGTCCAAAGTGAGACTGTGAAAAGTGACCTTACGCCATGAAAAACCTTTTGCGGCAAAAATATGCTCAAAGTTCTGCTAAGTAAGTAGACACCCCATGCCACTTTTCTTTCTGGAGATGCTGCCAAAGTATGTTTTGACGGGTTGCCACTATCAGCACTAGCGCCATTTTCATGCAACCCATATCATAAAAAAGAAAAGAGTTTAGTGTATTCAGACAGACTGCCTCTTAACACAGTCAAAATTTCCATCTATTAGACCAAAGCCGCTGGATATAATGTCAAAATACAAAAGGACCATGTAATTTTGCACATCTATTGACTACATCACCCCTGAAATTAACTGAGGCTAATTACAAGGTATTTCTTCTCAATTTGGATCCCTCTCCGAACATCTTCAATTATCTGGATTGTAACAACACTCATTTGTATACAATGTGTTTTCCCACACGTTATTGAACTCTTTTTACTACACTTTCGACTCGAGACCCTATAAATTGAACTGCTACGATGTACGACTACTGTTACGTGTGTTAAATTAGGGTACAAACCAATCTTTTGGTCAGAAGCAAATTTTCATAATTCGCCAAAAATGCCTTTTACTTTTCTTAAATTTCTGCAGAACTGGCTTGTGCGTGCGTATCAATAAATATTTATTTATTTTGCTACAACAATCTATTTTGCTCATCTATTATCTATCGTTATTGTTATTTGATACAGCATGCCTTTTAAGGATTGCTTTCCATTTTTGCAGGTAATAATTTAGCCGAGACAAATTAACAGCAAAAGAATCTATTTTTTCTGCATCATTTTTCAGTCTTACGTCATGTAAAAGATCAATAATAGCATATAATTGTCAAAACTTATGCGATTCTTCGGCGTGGGAAACAGACTCAGAAATAATTTGTAACCGAAATTTGTCGAACCTTTGGAAATTGCATGATTGAAATTGAAAAAAACTGATCTCTCTAATAGTTTTATTTTCTTGCTTTATACTTTCTTCAAACTCCCAAAGCAATTTTTCTTTGGAACGAATTAACATTTTTATTTCCACCTGTATGCTTCAGATATAATCACTGCTATCAGATAAGTTTAATCGTTGTACGGATTTTGTAACAAATCGCAAGAACCATGAGCACGATAAAAATTTCTCAAATATGGTTAAAAGCAATAAAATAATGGATAAAAAATGACGTACGTACCTTCCACTTTTCGTGATGATCATCTCTGTCCCTAAATCATGGAACTTATCCCTGGAAAAAGCCAAAATATCAGGACATTAGTTTTCACATCAACTAGTAAGTTGATATCGTAATGGTTCTTCACTAACCAGAGATCCTTTGTTTCCAAATGACAAATGACATGACGTAACTCCTCACAGTTACACCTTTCCTGAAGAAGAGGATTTTTAGGGGCTGACTTCTCATTAGGGGATCCAGCTGCACGGTTATTATTATTACTGCCACTATTATTCTTTCCAGGCGAGTTATTGGTACTACTTCTTCCAGTGTCACTTTTCATATCGGAATCATCATGGTTCACCACTTCAATCGTGTCACGCGAGTCGGAAGTTGAGCTTGGCAGATCCGGCGACTCTCTCCCATCCAGAATGACACTCATGTCTTCCTTCAAGCTCCCTTCTGTAGTTAATGATTCCGGTGAGTCCATTAGTGAGCCTGGTGTTGACTCGACAAATTTTTCTACATGAATGAGAGGAACGTCTAATTTGTACTTGCACTAATATTCTCATATTTTTCATATTTTAAATTATCGTTATGTTTTATGCTTCAGGGAGGACAAGAGGGGGAGTACTTTTTCTTTGCTACGCAGGGACTCATTATCAGAGTTAATGTATTATAAGTGGGCATTGTTCATGTTATCATTTTTTTCTTTCATGTTATAAATACTAATAATGTTGGTAGGCATATATGCTTTTAAATGTTGTGACACTGACTTTATATAGCATTTGTTCTTCTGACTCATATTTCTGATGAGTTATCAGAATGTAATGTAATTTAGTAATGAAATTCACATCCTGTCATTTTAAATACCCTTGAATATATATCTTTCGACACGAATATCTTCTTTCTGTTGATCCACTTTTGATTTCATGCTGAGAGACAACCAAATCCAATTTGCTCCAAAAAAGAATTATAAAAACTGTGTGAAAACATCTTTTCCTTTTTTAATTGATTCTCATCTTCTTGCAGCTACTACTACTAATAAGCGATATATATGCTATAAGAAAATGTAATAATAATTATTTTGAGTAGACATGTGTACATCTATCTATCTGCAAACGTTTTTATGAAAAGGAAAGTTATTGCACGCACATTTCAAACTTGGAGCACGCAAAGCTATTGAAAATACCTTTTTATTCTCATATTTACAATTATAATGTAGCGTATAAATTCAATTTCAAAGATTAAGTGTGGCTGGTGTGAATTTTAACAATAGCATAAAAGAAAAAACCTTTGATACCGACACTTAGATCCTGAGAGAGAGAGGTACACATGTACAACATTATGCAATCCTTGTCCATCAAAATTGCGGAGTAATTATTTCATTTTAAGCATGCAAGTGACAGGTCCTATACGGTTACCCTGTAATAATCATTTTGGCCTTCATTTGTCGTAAATGCTATGGATTTGCCACAGTTTGTGAGCAGTTTTTCTTCGCTCGCGGTCATAATGGCTAATTACGTTCATCATCAGATACAAGCAGCATGAAGCAAATTATACTAATTAATTAAAATCTTCAGAAACGCCACACACGAGTAGCACTAATTTTTACCGTGCAATTAAAAGTTGTTATAAATAAGATTTCAACCAGAGATCATCGTTAGGGACATAATTTGTTTTAGAAAACGTTACTTCTCTTCACTTTTGATACAGAATAAAATGGTAACGAAAATAAAATTGATTGATGTCATTTGTTATCCAGTACAACTTACTCGATGTAAATATGCTAATACACTCATGCCCTGGAAAGTGAGCAAGACTGGATAAAAACCAATTTTTATTTTCGGTTAGTCCCTAGTGATTAATAACAATCATCCATCCCTTTCATGGTTTGGTCCATTTTGCTTCGTAGGAGATCCTTTATCGTTCCCCTCATCAGCTAGCTAAGTCAGTCTTTTCTTTTCTGATGAGCCCACAAATTTATCTCCAATAAAAATCTTACATCCCTCTCATTCCTCTCTTCTCCTTCCATGAGAATCTAAACCCCATCTATCTATAATCATCATTTTTCCAAATCGGATTGCCTTAATAGTTAAAGTGGCTAAATTATAATCCAATGTGTCATGCTAATTGATACACATCGTTTAAAATCTAATCCTTCATCTCGACTATCATATTAAAGCAAATTTTGTATGCATATAATTTGTTGAGCCACAAATAAATCTTTTCCTTCTTAAGATGAAAAAATATATTGGACACGATTGAATCAAAACGCGTTATTATACAGATTACAGACTGAAAAATGGGGCAATATAAAAACAATATCCAATCAAGTTTAGCAAGTTGTCCTAATGAAATTTTTGTATATGATTGAGTGCTTTCAAGAAAGGCCAATAATTCATCCTTAGATGCATATTTTTTCATATCGATTAGCGAGTACTATAAAAAACTAATTTCTCTTTATTTAATCCTTATTTTAAAATTTGCATTACCTAATGGTCTGATGGTACTCCCACCAAATCTTCCATGTCTTCCCTTATGCTTCAACAATTCAGCAGCCTTGGCTGAGCGGCCAATTATAGCCGCAATGGAGAAATCAGTTGCACGTGGAGATCTTGTCCCCAAGTATCCAGGTGGGTCTTCCATTTCTAATGCGTACACAGCACTGTTCGTCACCAACATGAGTTCTTGCGAAAACCTCAGGAAGAAGAAATCACGCCTACCAAAACTTTGGCTAAGCGCTTGCTTATTTCACAGACACACAAAAAAAGAAGTAATCGCCCTTTCACTGTTTCCTCGGGGTAATGTCACTTTTGTACAATGTTATATTAAAATACAGTATGATAACTTTTTAAATTCGTTCAAATTGTTAATGGAGAATACAAAATGTAAAACCGTCTCAATGATATTAAGCTATCACATCACAGAATTTGTGAATAAATTTTCACCGTTTCACAGCATTATTGTAATATTGTTATGCAGAATTTGTGTGAGGAACGCGAAAGAGAAAACTGTCAAGGAGGAACGGCTTTGGTGGTATGTGTGTGGTGATATTTTAGTTCTATTCTTTTTTTGAGAAGTGCTCATCTGAGAGACTTGAGCTGATGTCTGAAGGTGAAGAAACAGATGTTGAAGTGTGTAAATCCACACTCACTCCCTCTCCGCGATAGAGTCTACTAATGACAGAAGAATGGCATAGCCAAAGTGAAACACCACCACCACCACACGTTTCACTTCACGACGATGACGAGTGTTGCTGCTCACAGTCAAAAGTTACTATTATATTCTCACTGTTCACGATTATAGTATACTGCTTTTATTACTTCAACTTACTACGAGAGAATTGTACATGGTGGTAGGTATGTTCCTAAATATTATGTTGTGCATGGATTGCAGTTCAGTAGTGAGCGTATGGAAACCATTGGTGGTGGGCTCTCAACAACTTCATACACACCAATCCACAACAACTCACACCGTCCTTAAGATCATCATCACCACCACATTTACTATTATTCCGGTTCTACCTTTCACGCTGGCTAGGTATGTGCATACAGCTTTATATTTCAGTAATAATAATATCATCGCACACACAAAACAGCGACTTTTTTTGCAGTTTTGATGTCGTCTCCGTGAAACAATACAACGAAAGACTTTTTATGTATAGGATATCTACTTAGTAAGTATTCAAATAACTTTTTCTAGTAAATGTCAAAATTATATTACTTTTTCTAAAGAATCTGGTTTTACTATCCAGAAACAAGAATTATTAGAAAATCAGTAAAGTACCTCTTAAAATAACACTTTATTGTGAGCTTTTCTCTTTATAATGATAACAGGATTTTTTCTCTCATTTCCCAATTAACATATAGCACGCTACCCCATCATTCCCCAAAGAAGAGAATCGTAGCGGACCATGGCCAGAAACAAAGTGCTCTCAAATTGTCCCTGTTGCTCAGTTTAGTACCGCTACTACTACCAACATATCACTAACTTTTTGTTGATGTTGTTGATGCTATAAGATGATCATGGCAAGTAAAAAAAGAGCTACCAGCGAGCTTTCGTTTTGTCCTTAAAACTCTGCTTGTGTTGCTGGTGCGGTTCTTTTTCATTCCCATCCTGTTTACTCGCTGATGCTACAATATGTAAAAACAGAAGCTAACCGTCCTCACCGTCGTTTTTGTCGTCGTCGGGAAGAACCTGATGAGCTGAGGTATGCACGTTACCCTCTTGGTGTTGGTAGGTTTGCTTGCACAGATATTATTATGCGCACCACAAAAGAAGAAGAAACGGGGCACACAAACAGTGTAAAGCAAACTTTGTGAGTGAGTCTCATGGAGAGCTGGGAGTTTGCTGAGTGAGTTGAAAAAAGAAAGAAGGGTAAGATCTTGTTTGTAGCAGTCTCTTTAGTCAAGTCAGGGGGAATGATACTATGCTTTAGTAATAATATCGTCGTTTCTCTCTTTACTCTTCTCTTTTTCCCATCTACTTTTTGAGGTCTCGTGCCAGTGTTCTTCTTTTCCGTTCTTCTATCTTATATTCTCTTCTTATGATTTTCTTGCCTTCTTTTTCTTGCTTTACATTTTCTTGTTTAAAAAAATGTATATTGCATCCATCCATCTATCTCCTTGTATATGTGAGCTTTATATGTGCTGCTGATGGGAAGAAGAAGTAGAGAAGTGTCATGTGTTGGCATGCTATACTTTACATCACACAACCTGTCGCGGTGTCCTGTGAAGCAATTACAAAAGGCACACCACACCTCAGACCACCAATCACGCCTGAGCCAAGTCAAAAGCAAGAGCAAGTTAGGAGCACACACAGAGAGATACTGATAAGCCGGATAGATATCTTGTATCTTTATCGTGTAAAATGAGCAAAGGAACAAAAGCGGAGGAGAAAAAGGCAATAAAAATAAGATGAAATTGAAGATCTTGTTTGTATTCTATATTAATATTATGAGCCATGTCGAAGAGCTTTTTGAACGCTTCTCCCCACACATGAAAAAATATTCTCGCTACTCTTTTTTGTCTGTATGCTTAATGCTCTGAAAACGGTAATGTTAAGAAGCTACCGTCATTTAAAAGAATAAGATATCTTGTTGTTGCGTAAAGAGCAACCAACCTAGGTAGGAACCGATCTCGGATTCCTCTTGCATATTTACATATATGCTGAGCTGATAATCATGAATTGTTGGAATTGATGTTATATGACTGCTGCTCTGTGGCTGATAGCCCAGGCACTCGCACTCATCCAGTTTCAAGATGACATTCCTGTCCTGAAATTCTAGCTGTATCCATTATTGTTGTATACAACCTTAAATGGTCTAATAGTTACTGGTATAAAATACACAATATGAATATTATAAAGAAAAATAAAGAACCGAATCTGACAGCTATAAATGGAAGTGGTATTTCCTGATCACTTAGCTGATATACTCAAAAATTGGTCAAATCGGTCATAATTCTTTTTCCTAAAAATAATGTTTAAAAATCAGTTCCGTTGGTTTATTCATTAATTTTTTGGGAACAAGAGAAATATTGAATTTTATTTTATTTTTGTCCGTTTACAAGAAAATTTTTATGTTTAATGTTCATACAAAGTTAAAAAATATTATATGTACTTCTACAATTTCATACTTTAATCGGTATATGCGCATTAATGACACACGCACATGCACCATTATACTCTTCAAACGTAATGTTCATTTTATCATGCAAGCCTACCTACAACTTCCTTTCATCCAGTGAATAGTGAAAATGCGTAAAACTCCGGAACCAGTAGGGCGAGTCCTTCCCTTGAAGCACAATGAGAATGGGCTGGCAATCCTTCGTCAAGAATCGCCCTCCTCTCAGAACTTTTTCATCGCTCTTTTCT